>PVKH010032483.1:0-12159 GCA_004027955.1 Chaetophractus vellerosus | reverse complement strand
GGCAGGTCGCCCGCGAACGGAGCGCAGCCAGCCACCTGCGAACTGAAGTGGAGCCGGCCGTGAATGGGAGCACAAGCCGCCCACAAGCGGGGCAAAACCGCTTGAGCGGTGACCGGTCTCGGCGCGTCGCCGCAACGAGGGGAGACAAAGCGGACAGAGAGGAACACAGGAATGGACACACAGCAAGAGCAAGCAGAAAGGGAGGGGGAGGGATATGTAATAAATTAAAAAAAAAAAGGCAGTAAAGTTTGAGGCCTTTAAAAAAATAATAAAAGGAAAAACAAAACAATATTATTTTAGTGGCTCTGTCTGTATTTAGGCCTGCAGCTAAATAACTTTGGGGAAATTATTTATCCTCTTTGACCCTCAGGTTCCTTATCTGTAAAATGAGGATAGAACTACCTTATGTAATTGTGAGGATTAAAATCATTCATTAATTTATCCAAAAGGTTTATCAAACGTTGAGGACCATCTATGTGCCAGGTAGTTTTGACTAATGTATTTGATGGTGTTCTCTAAACTGGGGAGCATCATGTATGGAAGTTCACCATGAGAATAATACAAAAAGAGATGTGTGCTTGTCTCTTGTCTCCTGCCCACTCACCTTAGTGATGTCTCCGAGTCTCTGCTTGATAAGTGCCTCTATACCAGACACTCTCCTCATCCAGACATCTTGATACGGACTTCTGGGGAAGTGAGGCTGAGTGACTTCTTGCTGTGGCAGGTAAGGAGTTTCCAGCCACAATTCTGTTTGTGTCAGCCTGAAAACCGTGACTGTGCGCCCAGAATGTATTAGAGTGACTCATCGGCTACCCCACTCCTAGCCATATCAGGGACCAGAGAACTTGGCGGGGGAGGGGAGCTAAAATCTAGGGAAGTAGCTCCAGGCTATGCCTCATCTTCCCCTGGGCTATGTGCACCTGTGTGGTTCTTCTCCAAAGTACACAGCATCCAGCCTAGAGGGAAAAAATCAAGGCTATCCATCCATAGTGAAAACTTCATTTTTGCCCCTATTTGGGGAACTGGACTTCTGCCTGGCATCTCTTAGCATAAGCTCCTGCCTTGGTAAGCTGCCAGGTACCTACCATCTCGCTGGAACGTTGCCTTGCAGTGATTAGTCTCTCCCCTTCAGAATAAAGGACAGCTTGTGTGCAAGCACAGTTCACAGAGATATAAACAATATACAGCTCTTTCTTAGGGGCTTGCTGTTGCCTCGCAGCTCAATTCCTCCAGGGTAGGTAGTCCCCAAAAAGGTCATATCCAGATAAGTTTGGTTTTACTGGAAAATCTCCATCTCCTGTTATCTTGCCCCTGGGAGGCACATGACTGGGGGAAGTCTTTGTTCAAGGAGCATTTGAGTCACAAAACAGAAGGATGGGTTAGATAGAGAGAGACCCAGTTTGGGAGCAGTTTACATGATAAAGCTCGAATTTTAATGGACCACAATTTGAAAAAGTGAATTAGCAAGATTTAGCTACTGAAAGTACTTTGTCTTTAACTATGTTGAAAGAAGCATAATGTTCAGTTAATGGCTCTGTGGCCTACTCTGCTGCTCACATCACCTCTGGAGAGTTTACTTTTGGGCACTGAGTTTTAAGAAACTACATTGAGAAACTAGAGGATTTACTGGAAGAGGTCAACCTGGATAGCAGGGAACCTGGAACTCAGGTCCTACAAGGAACCAGTGAAGGATAATAGTCTGGAAAAGGGAAACATGGTGATAGTTTATTCCCTCAGAAAAAAAAGTTGAGTTCCTCCTTTGTACTGGAAATATAACAGTGACCAAGTCAGAAACAGTTCCTGCTGCCTTGAAACTTTTGTTTATTGGCAAAGACAGACTCTGAATAAATCCAACCTTTGTCTTCTCCCCACTCACCTTAGTGATATCTTAGCGATTGATAATAGATAGCTCTCATCTAGTCTTCAAATATTTGAAAGAATGTCACTTTTAAGAAGAAACAAATTTGTTCCAGAGTTAAAAATCTGGGGCCCTGGTGGAAGTTCTAGGGCAGGTGACATTGGTTTAACATAACATTGGTTTAACTCCATCAGCTAGAGTAGTTCTCCGTGAGGCATTAAACTCCCACCACTGAGGGTATCAAGCAGAGCTGTCAAGAATGCTCCAAAAGGGATTCGTAAATTTTATCTGCCTCTGGGCTCTGACTGCTTTATGTACATTATCTCATTTAATCTTCATAATGCCCTAAAAGCTAGGTATTCTTATTACCTTTTTTTTTTCCAAAGGAGGTACTAGGAATTGAACCCGGGACCTCAAACATGTGAAGCAGGCGCTCAACCACCAAGCTACACCCACTCCCCTCTTATTACCCATTTTACATTTGAGGAAACTGAGGTCCAGAGAAGTTAAGTAACTTGCCCAAGGTCACATAGATGGTAAATGGTGGAGCCAGAATTCAAAGCCAAGCAGCCAGAACTGTTGAGCCCGTGCTCTTAACCACTGTGCCATACTGCTGCTACTTAAAAATAACAGTGGCAGCGACCATTTGTTCATTGCTGACTTTTATCAGTGTGTCTCCTAGATGACCTCTAAGGGCCAAGAGCCAATCACATAATCCAGATGTCATTTCATAGTCCTAAAATTGGCTCCTAGAAAAATCCTGGTGGAAATGTTGATCTAGTCTTGTTTTATTTCTGTTTTGCTGCAGCAGCTGATCTAAGTGCCTCGGATGACCCCTCCCCTGTTAGTGAGTGAATCAGGGCTGGCAGCAGCAGCAACTCAGAATGTCTGGGCTTCTGGCTCTTGCTCAGCCTGCTTCTTTACATTCTGGCCTGGGATGCATCCCAAGGACATGTAACTAAACCGTAATCTCTTCCTTCTTCCACCTTTCCCAGACTTCCCATACCTGCCTGGTGTTCCAGCCTGTTCTGTGGCCAGAATACATGTTTTGGAATCTCTGTGAGGCCATCTTACAGTTCCAGATGAACCACAGTATGCTTCAGGTAAGAGTTCAGGGCCAACCTTCCCGGGTGGGGATGGAAAAAGAGAAGGTTAGCGTTGATTGACCACCCCCTGTATACTAGACATTTGCTAAGCATGTTGATGATGATGATGATGATGATGATGATGATGAAAGTAGCTACTGCTTACCATTTACTGTGTGTCAGGCACTGCTAATATTTTACGTGCATTATTCCATTTAATCTTTCCTCTCACTCACTGAAGTAGGGATTATTAGGCCCCCTTCCCCGAACCTTTTGCAAATGAGTAAGCAGAAGAGAAATGATTGAGTCAAGGACATATAAACAGTAAGAGACAAAGTGAGGTTCAGACTACCAGTCTTTAATCTCTACAGAGACCCAGGAAAGGCTTCTCAGATATTGGCCATTATTCCCTGAGGAATGGATGCATACAGAAAGCAAGCCTCTTCCAGAAGAGATAAGGAAAAAAATAACATTGTCCTCCCTTGTGTAAAACTGTGGTGAAGTTATACTTTCTGTTTTGATCACCAAACCTTGAAACAGGTTCATTAGGAAGCTGTACCTGGTTAGGACTCCTAATAATGAGGTGGTGCCTGCCAGTGGCAGTACCTAGTACATTGAGGGTCTACTAAGGCGTTTCGGTGTTTTGTGCGGGTTTTCTTAATTAATCTTCCCAACAACCCAGCAGGTTTGATGGCCTCATTTTTCAGATAAGGAAACAAGGGGCAGAAGGACTAAGTAACTGTCCCAAGGCCACAAATCCAGGGACCTGAATTTTTTTTTTTTAAAGATTTATTTTTACTTACTTATTTTCACCCCTCTCTCATTGTTTGCACTCTCTGTCTGCTCATTGTGTGCTCGTATTTTTTTTAGGAGGCACTGGAACTGAACTGGGACCTCCCATGTGGGAGGGAGGTGCCTAATTGCTTGAGCCACCTCCACTCCCCTGAATTTTAAACGCAAAGCTTCTTGTGGCTGAAGGGATAATGGCCAGGGGACATAATGATGTGAGTCCAGGGCTTCTCAGACTTCTTGGAATCAGAGACCTCGTGGGGAACATGAGGAAAACCATAGACTTCTCTCCCTAGAAAAATTGCATAGATCACTCAAACACATAGAATACTTTCAGAGGGTTGATATAACCCCTGGAATCTGTCCAAAAATCCCCAGTTCAAAACTCCTAATATAGGCCAGTCAACTCATGGAGCCTGATTGTTTCATTTCTGAAATTGAGGAAATTGAAAGTAAGTTTAGAACAAATGAAAAACAGCAGAGCCTCCATTTATCCAGCATCAATGCGAAATGAAGTTTTTGGTTTTTTTTTCGTTCTTGTAACTTTTTATTTTGAAATACTTCCAAACTACAAGACAGTTACAAAAATAATACAAACCCCATAGAGAACTCCATCATACCCCTATGCCCCCAGATACCTAGATCCACCAGTTTTAACATTTTGCCACATATCAGTCTTTCCATCTGACTATCGGTGTATTTCACACGCAGTCCTACTTGAGTGTAGTTTGTATAAATCATGCTCCTTGAACACTTATTACTGCCATGTACATTTCCTAAGAAAAAGGACATTCACTTACGTAATAATCTTCAGTGCAATTATCAAGTTTAAGAAATTTAACATTGATAATAAAGCTTAGAGTCTATATCCCAGTTTTTTCATATGTACCAGTAATGTCCCTTTGAGCCTTTTTTCCTTTTCTTGCTAGATCCCATCCAGGATCATGTATTGCATTTAATTGTCATTGTCTTTTTAGTGTTCTTTCTTTCCTTTTTTTTTTTAAATTGTGGGAACATGTATGCAACATAAACTCTCCCGTCTCAGTTACTCCCAAGCATAGCATTCAGTGGGATTAGTCATATTGACAATGTTGTGGAACTCTCACCACCTTCCATTGCTAAACTTTCCCATCTCCCCAACCAGAAACCCTACACCCATTATGCATTAACTCTCCCTTGTCCTTGCCCCCTCTCCCCGCCACCCCTGGCAACCTGTATTCTAATTTCTGTTTCTATGAGCTTGCATATTCTCTGATACTTTCTTTGTAGTTACCGTGGGGCTTAAATTTAACATCCTAAATCTATAACAATCTTGTTTGCTTTGATATCTTCACTTCAGTAGTCTACACAAACTTTGTTCCTGTACCCCTATATCTCCCAACCTTTATATAATTCTTGTCATATTACGTAAAGTACATGTTATACAAGACGAGTCTAAAAGTACTGATTTCTCATTACATTTTAAGCATTTGCCTTTTAGATCCTATAGGAAGTAAAAAATGGAGTTATAAACCAAAACTACACCAGTACTGACATTTATTTTTACCCATGTTGTTCCCTCGCTGAAGATGTTTATTTCTTCATGCGGCTTCAGTCTCTTGTCTCTTGTCCTTTGCTTTCTACCTGCAGAAGTCTCTTTACCATCTCTTTTAGGACTAGTCCAGTGGTGATGAATTCCCTCAGCTTTTGTTTATCTGAGAATGCCTTAATCTCTCCCTCATTTTTGAAAGACAGTTTTTCCAGATATAGAACTCTTGGGTGGCAGTTTTTTGCTTTCAGTACTTTAAATATGTCATCCAACTGCTTTCTTGCCTCCCTGTTTTCTGATGAGAAATCGGCATTTAATCTTATTAAGCCTTTCTTGTATATGACACATTGCTTCTCTCTTGCAGCTTTCAGAACTCTCTCTCTCTTTGGCATTTGACTGTCTGATTATAATATGCCGCAACGTAGGCCTCTTTGGGTTTATCCTGTTTGGAGTTCATTGAGTAGCTTGGATTTATGTATTCATGTCTTTTGTTAAATTTAGCAAGTTTTCAGCTATTATTTCTGCCCCTTTTTCTCTTTCTTCTCCTTCTGGGACTCCCACAATGCAAATATTGTTATGCATCTCTCTATTGATGTTCTCTTTGAGTTCATCTGTCGTTTTGCTGATTTCCTTTTGTTCTTTGTCCATGTTTTCCTTTAAATTTTTGAGCATATTTAAAACAATTTTTTTTAAGACTTTGTCTGGAATGTCCCAGGTCCAGTCCTCCTCTTTGTTGGTTTCTAATGCCTTGATCTTCTCCCTTGCTTGAGCCATCACTTCCTGTTTCTTTATGTGTTTTGTAATATTTTGTTGAAACCTGGACATGTGGTTTATTGCTGAAATTTAGACTCTGTGGTGTCTGTTCGTTAAACTTGTATCCAGCTATTGCTATGACCAGTTTTCCTTGAATACCAGGACCTAACAAAATAAAGGAGGGAAAAAAAGAAAACACATTCCCCCATCTTTGCAGATTGACCTGTGCTGTCTCCTTCAGGGCTTATCCATACAATGGGTTGTATGAGAATAGCTCCAGGCCAGAATGTGGGGGCCTCCCTGATCCTTTCTCATCTTGCCTTGGTCACATGTGGCCCTAGGAATTCCCTCATTTATTCAGTTCTGAATGTTCCTTCTTCCATAGGAAACAGTTTCCTCCCTGTCTGGACACTGCACTGTGTGTCCTACAACCACCAGTCCCTCGCCCCAGTCATTACAACTTGAGTGCTCTCCCACAGAGCATGCAGGGCAGGTTCTAGAGCAGTGAGTCCCTTAGGCCATCACCTGGCATACTGGGCCTGACACACAGGCTCCGGAGGTTACTCTCCTCCCTCTGGAACCTGAACCAGGGATGCCCATGGGCCGCCCGCTGAGTGCCCAGCTAGTAAGGGGTGGGGGAGGGACCAGCCAGGGCACCACAAGACCGTACTACTTTAAGGGGCCTTTTTCTTGATTTAGTGCTCACTCTGTTACTGCAGTAACAATTAGAAAGATGTTTTTTTTTTCTTGCTGGTTGTTCAAAGCTTCTCAATGTCATAGATTTTTCCACATGACCAAAACTTCCTTTAAGAACCACACTTTTAAAAGTCTTTTTTAGATGTAAAATTTTCTGAAATATGCCTTGTACATAATTTATTGACACCTACTATGTACCAGGTGTTTGCTAACTATTTTGATGATGATGATAATGATAATACTAGCAGCCATATTTAAACACCTCACTGTACCTCCATGCCTTTTTTTTTTTTTTTTTTTTTTTTTTTTTTTTTTTTTTTTTTTTTTTTTTTTTTTTTTTTTTTTTTTTTTTTTTAATGTTCCCGGGCCGGGGAATGAACCCAGGACCTCGTATGTGGGAAACCGGCACTCAATCACTGAGCCACATCAGTTCCCCTGAGTTGGTTTTTTGTTGCTGATTTGTAATTGTGACTGTGGCTGAAAGGGATGTAAATGTCAACTGAAAGAAAGTTAGAGACTATATAAAATAATGAACTCGGTGGTTTGTTTTGCTTGTTGTTTGTTTTTTTTCTGGAGGCACCAGGGACTGAACTCGTGACCTCCCTTGTGGGAAGCTGGTGCTCAACCGCTTGAGCCACATCCACTCCTGCTCCATGCCTTTTAAGGATGGGGCTGTTTGCTATAAGATAGTTTCAAATTATTTGGCTTTGGGGCTTCTTGTATATTTTTCTGTGTTTTTCCTGTGTCAGGTCCTACTGCTGTTAATGGCTAATTTTGATAGTCCCCCCACCCTCTTCATGTCCTTTCCAATTTACTGCTTTAAATAGGCAAGGAAACCAGTTAATCAAATTTGTTAGAATTATGTCTATAAAGTGAGAGTAAATTGTCTCCGCATGGAGCATATGCGTATTTTGGTGGAGTTTATGTTTGGGTTTTGTTTTTGTTTTTGTTTTTGTTTTTGCCTTTTTAAAAATTATTAGTGAAATTGTGAGCTTACAAATTATCATGCATAATGTGCAGGATTCCCATACATCACCCCACTACCAACACCTTGCATTGTTGTGGAACATTTGTTACAAATTATGAAAGAACATCATCAAAACATTACTAATAATAGTCTATAGCAGGGTTTCTTAACCTTTTTTTTCCACAGACCCCTTTGCCAGTCAGGTGAAAACCACGGACCCCTTACTAAGTCCACACTATCCTGTGTATTATTTAATAACTATATCACACCTGCACCAACACGTCCCCACAAGAATAATGTTTGTTTGTTTGTTTGTTATTTTTAACTTAAATTCAAGCTCACGGACTTCTTGTTAAGAACCCCTGGTCTATAGCTTACATTTGGTGTATTTTTTCCATAAGCCACATTAACTACATTGTTAATACCATGTATTAGTACTATACATTTGTTATATTTCATGAGAGAATGCTCTCATATTTGTACTGTTAACCACAGTCCATCATCCACCACATGGTTCACTGTGGTATACAGTCCCATGCCTTGTACACTCCATCCAAAGTGTACATTCATTGGCTCTCACTTTCATCACAGAGTTGTGCTGTCATTGCTTCAGTAAATTTTAGAATGCTTTCCTTAGTCCAATAGAAAAAAAAACCCATACTCCCCTATTACTGACAGTTAGCATTGATATAGTACCTTCTTTGAAATTGATGCAAAGACTATTACAGTATTGTTGTTAACTATAGCCCATAAGTTACATTAATTGTATTCTTCCCATGTATCACCATATTCTTAACATCTTGTAATTGGGACATACATTTGTTCTAGTTCATGGAAGCACATTCTTGTATTTGTACTATTAACTACAATACTCACCCACCACAGAGTTCATTATTTTATATAGTGCCTAGATTTTTCTCTAACTTTTTTTTTAAAAGATTTATTTTTTATTTATTACATTCCCCCCACCCCTTTCTGCTTGCTCTTGCTGTGTGTCCATTCTTGTGTTCCTCTCTGTCCGCTTTGTCTTCCCCCGTTGCGGTGACATGCCGAGACCGGTCACCGCGCAGGCAGTTTTGCCCCGCTTGTGGGCGGCTTGTGCTTCCATTCACAGCCGGCTCCGCTTTAGTTGGCTGGCTGCGCTCTGTTCGCGGGCGACCTGCCCTGCCCGTGGCGGCTTTGCCCTGTCCGTGGCAGCTTTTTGCCCTGCCCATGGCGGCTCTGCCTGCCCATGGCGGCTTGCCCTTCTCAAGGCCGCCTGCCCGCTAGGAGAGGTCCCCGGGAACCGAACCCAGGGCCTCCCAAGTGGTATACCAGCGCCCTATCCACTGGGCTATATGGCCAGCCCCTCTAACTTTCTTTCAATTGACATTTACATTCCTTTCAGCCACAGTCACAATTACAAATCAGCAGGGTTAGTTATACTTACTATAATGTGTTACCATCAACTCTATCAGTTTCCATACATTTACAATCAACCTACCTAAAAATTCAACATACATTAAGCATCAGTACCCCTTCTCAGCCCTCCTCCTGTCTCCTACTAACTTATACTCTAGCATTTAACTCCATGTGTTTCCTCTTCATATTTCGTTTATATTAGAGAGACCATACATCTGTCCTTTTGTGTCTGGCATATTTTACTCAACATAATTTCCTCAAGGTTCATCCATGTTGTCATTATGTGTCCCAATTTAATTTCTTCTCACAGCAGCTTAAGATTCCATCAAATGCATATACCACATTTTGTTTATCCATTCTTCAGTTGAGGGACATTTGGGTGGTTTTCATCTTTTGGCAATTGTGATTAACACTGCTGTGAACATCAGTGTGCAAATGTCTGTTCGTGTCTCTGCTTTCAGTTCTTCTGATTATATTCCTAGTAGAGGGATTGCCGGATCATATGGCAGTTCTATATTTAGCTTCCTGAGGAACCGCCAAACTGTCTTCAACAGAGGCTGGACCATTCCACATTCCCACCAGCAGTGAAGGAGTGATCCTATTTCTCCACATCCTCTCCAGCTTTTGTAGTTTTCTGTTTTTTTAATAATGGCCGTTCTATAAGGTATGAAATGGTATCTCGTAGTTTTTTTTTTTTTTTTCCTTTAAGATTTATTTATTTATTGAACCCTGGATCTCCTATGTGGTAGACGGGAGCCCAATCACTTGAGCCACATCTGTTTCCCTGTGGTTGTAGTTTTGGTTTGCATTTCCCTAATAGCTAATGATATTAAACATTTTTTCATGTGCTTTTTGGCCATTTGTATCTCCTCTTTGGAAAAGTGTCTGTTTACATCTTTTGCCCATTTTTAAATTGGATTGCATGTCTTTTTATTGTTGAGTTGTCTGACCTCTTTATATAACATGGAAATCAAACCCTTATCAGATTTCTGGTTTCCAAATATTTTCTCGCATTGAGTAGGCTGTGTTTTCACTTCTTGACAAAGTCCTTTGAAGCACAAAATGTTTACTTTTGAGGAGGTCCTCTTTATCCATTTTTTGCTCATTCTTGGGGTGTAAAGTTTAAGAAACCACCACCTACCACCAGATCTTGAAGATGTTTCCCTACATTTTCTTCTAGGAACTTTAGGCACATGAATTTTTGTGCATGATATTATCTCCAATTTGGCTGTTTAGCAGCCTTTATAGTAATTGCAGGTTTTCAGATACCTCTGACAACCATCTGGGAAAGTATCACCTCACATTTCATTCACTTGGTAAATATTTTTGAGTATATAATATGAGCCTGGCCCTATATTAGACAAGGCAAAGGAGATTAAGCAGTTGGCCTGCCAGACAAGATCCCTACCTTCAAGGAGCTTATATTCTTGATTGGGGAGATAAAAAAAAAACGATAAATAAATATATAAGATAATACCAGATTGTGTAAGTCAATGAAGGAAATACACAGGGGTAATAAGCTAGAAAGTAATGTAAAGAGTGGGAGTGGGGTTGGGGAGGGTACTGAATAGAGCAGTCAAGGAACGCTTCTCTGTTCTTTCTCTTTTCTTTGAGGAGGTGATTTTTAAACCATGATATGAAAGATGAGAATTAGCCAGGCATATGAAAATCTGAGAGAAGAGAATTATTCTTTGCAAAGGAGCAGTGAGTATAAGGATACCAAGGTTAAAAAATTTGGGTCTTGGAAGAACAAAAGGAACCAGTGTGCCTGAGGGAGAGAGATAAAAGTTGAGGTTGGAGTAGTCACCTTTTGGCCATAGTTACAGCTCTGAAGGATTTTAAACAGAGGAATGATAGGATCTAATTTATATTTTGCAAAGATCACTCAGGATTTTCAAGGTCAGGAATCAAAGCAAGGAGACCAGACTCCTGCAGTGGGCCTGGTGAGAGGTGATGTTCCTTGAGGGAGGGTGGTGGCAGTGTAGAAGGAGAGGCCTGAATTCACTGAAAATGGGGAAGAAACAAACAAAACCAGAAACAAAGGAAACTCATTATATCAAATTGATAATATAATCACTTAGAGAAAGGAGTTAATTCATGTAACATGAATGCCATTTTCTGTACCTCATTAATGGCATATATTTTAAGGATAATACAAATTGCGAAGCAAACTTAAACATGACTTTGTTTTTTAAAATGTAGGTTTATTGTTATATTGCTATATTGTTATAGGTTTATTGTTAGTGATAATGCTGGTGATGTAATTCTGAAACTCTTCTGTGTCTTATAGGATAAAGCAAGTGAGTACAAATAGTAATACTATGAGGATCCAAGACATGGAGGTTTTGGCCTGGGCAGTTGGGTAGATGGTTCTGCTGTTACCTACAATGGGATGGAATGTGTTTGAGGAAAAATTATTAAAGTTCCATATTTAAATTTTTATTTTATTGTGGTAACATATCTATAACACAAAGTTTCCTACTTTATCCATTTTTAAGTGTACAGTTCAGTGGTATTAATTACATTCACATTGTTGTGCTACCTTCACCACTGTCCGTTACCCAAACTTTCATCACCCCAAGGAATTCCATTTTATACCCATTAATCCTAATTATAAACACTTCTTGGACTCTTCCCATGTGTCAGGCACCTTTACATAGAGCTGTGTGGTGCTGGAATGTAGATACTATTACCATTGCCCCCATTTTTAGAGGAGGAAACAAAGATTAAAACAGAGATCTTGACCCATACTGTACCCTTTTCCAGCAGGTTTACCAGGATTTCTACCCAGGAACCCTCAAAGCTCCATTTCTAGAAATATTAGCACATCAGTAGCAGCACAAGGCAAGACCTCACCAGTCTGGCCTCAGCCCAGAGAGCTGATCTGTCCAACCTTTTCTTACACATCTCCCTTTCACATACCCTGTATCTTGGCCAAACTGGGCTCTTCACAGTTCCTTCTTCCCATACCAGTTTCCTACCACCATGTCTGTGCTCTTGTCCCATCTCCCAAATTCCCACTAACAAAATCTGAGCTGTTATGTCTCCAAGGCCCAGCCCAGTGTGCCTCTGTTCCCTGCAG
>PVKH010032482.1:0-12161 GCA_004027955.1 Chaetophractus vellerosus | reverse complement strand
CGCGGCGGTCATGCCTGCTCGTAGGGGCTTGTCCTGCCCGCGGGGGCTTGCCCTGCCCATGTTAAATATTTTAGATATAAACGGTAAACTGCAGGGGCCAGCTGTAGCCCAGTGGATAGGGCGCTGGTACACCACATGGGAGGCCCCAGGATCAGTTCCCAGGGACCTCTCTGAGCGGGCAGACCCGCCGTAGAGGGCAAAAAGCCGCCACGGGCAGGGCGAGCCACCTGCAAACGGAGCAAAAAAGCCGCTTGGGAATGGAAGCAGACCTGCCCACAAGTGAGGCAAGCCGCCTGTGCAGTGAGCTGACTCAGCGCATCGCCGCAGCGGGGGGAGACAAAGCAGACATAGAAGAACACAAAAAAATGAACACACAGCAAGAGCAAGCAGAAAGGGGAGAGATATGTAACAACAACAACAAAAAAATTAAAAAAAAAAAAAAAAAGGTAAACTGCAGTTTCCTTCCTCAACAACAAGCAGTGTTTACAGTTTTTATATCCTACAGATATAAAGAACATAGAGATATTCTGATATGCTAAGTTTTTTAAAAGAAATGTTATGTTAGATTAAAATTTTTTTTTAATTTTTTATTTTTTCTTAAAACAAAAAAGAGTTTTGAAATCAAGTTTGGTTAAAGAATCATACACAAATTTTAGCCAAACTTAAGACTGGAGTGGGGTGGGGGTGGAGATTATGGTTAAGAGTAATGATTTGATATCTACAGAGAAAATCAGTTAACAATGCTTTAAAAATAGGGTAATCTGAAACTGAATGGAAGATCAATCCAAAAGATCTGCATATTAATTTATATACATAATCAAGAGAAAGCTTAAAAAATATATTTGTATGGTGGATAAGACTAGCAATTAAAACATAATTTTCTCCAGGAACCCTTCCTTAATTCTTCCATGTCTAAGTTACAAGTCCTCCTATGTGTTCTCATAGTACTTTCTCTAATCTAATCTAGCACTTACCATGCTATATCATAAATGCCTATTTACTCATATGTATACAATCCCTCTACATCATATGGTGAAAGGTGCAGAAATCACAACTTTTGCTTACAATTGCATCCTTAACGTCTACTACAATGAAAAGTACATAGTAGGCACTCAATAAATATTTGCAAAATAAATTTTTAAAAATCATGTAGAAGTTCAATACAAACTATACATACAGTATCAGTGCCTAAAATGTATAAAATAAAAATCTCTATATATTTTATCTTATCACTTTTATTTCACATTTTAAACACTGGTTTATAAACCTCAGTTCAGGGGTGCCTTATGGTAAGTATATATGTATATCTTATATGTGTGGTTTATTAAAGGGTTCCATACCAAAAAAAAGTTTGGAAATCACTGCTTTAGAAGATTAGCTATCAGCATGATATATAGCAATTAGGCTAGACATGCCCAAGTCTCTTCTTTTGGCATACCAGTATTTCTACAATATACCATGTAAAAATTCAGAAACGAATGAATAATCCAATTACTTGCCAGTAAACCCATTAATCTGAAAATACTTCCATTCCTGACAGCAGGTACCAAAGGTATTTTTCATGATGCTATTTGGAGCACTGGAAATGATTTTTAACTCAAAAACTTTCCAAAGGACATGACATGAGGGAGGAAAATAAGTGCATCTATACATCCTAAAATGGCTAAGAAACACATAGCCCAGTTCTTTAGCTCCTAATCCTGCTCCAGGTTAGGTCAAGAAAGAAAACGTTTGAGAAGACTTCCCCTAATTCTTAACCATGGAGCAGAAAGAAGGAATATGTGCAGTTGTCAGACAGAAGATGTCTTTGAAATAATAAGTTTCCGATAAGTTACTTGGGTTTCTCTAAGATGAAAATAATCATTCCTGATTGTTAATATCTATCTATTTATGGCAAAGTAGGAAGAAGGGAAAAAGTTTTCTCCAAAGTAAGTAGTAGAAGAAAGGTTAAGTGGCTGTCCTAAGGACTCCCAGAAAGAAATATTAAGAAATTGATACCACTATCATCCTGCTTTTGAGTATATATAACAACTTCAAATAAGAATACAGCTTCTTCATAACCCAATAAATCAGATAAAAAATGGTGGTAATAATAAATCACTGCCTTACAAATGGACAATTTAAAAATGTTAAATGTTTTGACAATTATTATTTAAGTTGATGAGTATATCTATCCTAGAAAATTATCAGAGAAGGTATTTTTATTCTTATTTTATAGATAATTCTTCATTTGTACATGTCATAAAGAGAAAGATCTGTTTGATAGGAAGAAGCACAGATGGGGTTAAAATCAAGGCCTTTTTTTGTTGTTGTTACATATCCCCCCCCCCCCCTTCTGCTTGTTCTTGCTGTGTTCATTTTTGCATTCTTCTGTGTCTGCTTTGTCTCCCCCCGTTGGGGTGACGCGCCAAGTCAGCTCACCACACAGATGGCTTGCTCTGCTCGTGGGCGGCTCTGCTCTGTTCGCGGGCAACTTGCCCTGCCCGTGGCAGCTTTGCCCTGCCCACGGCGGCTTGCCCTCTCAAGGAGGTCTGACCGCTCGGAGAGGCCCCGGGAACCAAACCCGGGGCCTCCCATGTGGTAAACCCGCGCCCTATCCACTGGGCTACAGCCGGCCCCAAAATCAAGGCCTTTTGATTCCTAGTCCAGGGTCTTAATACAATCCAATGCTCTCTCATAAATGATGGATATGTGAACCTCTGGATGTGGGACATAAAATAAAAATAAACTCTTTCTGGATATATTATATTACTATATCTGCTGCTGATATAGAAACAGCAGGGAATTTGAAAGTAGATTTGTATTTGTATTTTAACTATGCTATTTACTGGTTTATGAACACCAAAATTGAGATTTATTTTCCAGTCTGTAAAAAGGGGTAATAATATCAACTATACTGCGTTAAAAAGATTAGATGAGTAATATATGCAAAGTGCTAACATGAATTAAGTACAAAGGAGGTTCTAATCCTGGCCATTGTTAGCATTCAATAAATGTTAGATTATTTTCCCTTCTTCTTCAACTAGCAAGAAGTTAGGATTGTAGTATCTAGCATGGCTCCATCAAAAAGGAGACAGAATTTTTAACAGTTTGGCATTATTTATGAATTCCAAAAATAGATACTGGATTATGTTTGTAAACTGGTCTCTACCTGGGTGTGATTAAATTAGGGTTAGGGCTTTGATTGGGCCACATTAGTGGGATGTTAAGTCCCCACCCCCTTGGTGAGCAGGGACTCACAGAGAAAACCATGTGACAGCGAAGAGAGTTGGAGTTTTGAGCCAGAGTCCGGAAAGTAAGCACACAAAGGAGCAGAGCAGTTGAGCCTGGAGAGAATCTAGCCCAGGGAGAGAGACAGAGCCAGTCGCCTGTTGGTCTACAGTTGGCCTAGGAGAGGGCACAGCAGTTGAGCCCAGAGAGACACAAAGCCCTGGGAAGAGAGGAACCCAAGAAGCCTGAACTCTTGGCAGATGTCGGCAGCCATCTTGCTCCAACACATGGCAACAGACTTTGGTGAGGGAAGTAACTTATACTTTACGGCCTGGTAACTGTAAGCTTCTACTCCAAATAAATACCCTTTATAAAAGCCAATAGATTTCTGGTATTTTACATCAGCTCCCCTTTGGCTAATACAGAACTCTAGCAGAACAGAAATCGAGACTTTTGAGGTAGGCAGACAACTTAAGTTACTTGCTCAGGTCCTGTCTGTAGTTGTGAAAAGACCAAAGATTCAATCTCCTTCCCTTCTACTGTCTTCCCTTTTTCTTATGGTAAAAGGAAGACATAGCTAAGGGAAAAAGGGGGGGAAATAAAAATAAGGAGGTAATATAGAGGGGAGAGATTAAGTCATAATAAAGTAATTATTTGGGAATATGGTCCAGGTGAAAAAGGGATAGGTCACTGAAGTCACAGGAAAAGGGAATCTAGAGGAAAGGGGAAAAAAATCTAATTAATGTCCGGAATTCTATGCAAAAGACACAGAAAGGTAGAGACCCATCCTATGAAGTTAGAAGATCTTCTTAATAGTGGTTTACTGCAGAATCCAGTTAACCCCGAAATGCTGCAATAAAGCCTTGTTCTGGGGAAAGGTAAACATGAGAATGACTTGTTTCCCTAGGAAAGAAATGGCTTTCATTTCTTCAATTATAATGAGAGGAAAAATGACTTGTTCTAGGAGTCCTGAACATAATAAGTACAAAGAAAAGTAAGATCAGGAAGTTAGGTAGTTGAGTAAATACCCAAAATAAAAAGGGAAATAAATGATCCATGAGGGTTCTTGCTTTACAAACAGCAGAAAGGCTATCTCCTTTATTCCCTCATCATTTACCATAGTACTGGTCACGGGTCTGAAAATGCTGAAGGAACTATTCCTTTAAGGAGAAGAAACTAAAGAACAAAGGTTCATGTGGGTTTTTCAGTCACTCTAGAAGCCAGGAATATATGCTTCTCCCTTAGGTCATGTCTCATAGTCTCTAAATAGCATCTCAAGAACACCAAATGGCATAGCAGAGATATACCTACCAGCTGTCAGGGATGACTCAAATCCATCATTTAATGAAACAGCTGAAACTGTACTTCTTATAATTTTGAACTGCTACAAGAGTAAAGGGTACCATTTTTTACATTGGGAAAAAGGATAGGAAAAAACAATAGGTAAATTAATGAATTAAATGTTTATACTTCCAAATTAGTCATCTGTATCAAATGAAATGTTCTACTTTGATTGAGGCCATTAATACCCAATAGCAAAAGAACATGAGTTTAACTGTTCATAATCACAGCTCGGATCAAGTCTTTTTATATGATAACTACCTATAAATAACAAAAGACATTATTTAAATTAATAAATTATGTCCTTCATAAGAATAAGAAAATTCTAATTCAGAGTATGCTATTGTTCTGCTAGACTACAGATAATTTATCTATACAGGTTTAACAAAGTCAGATAAGACTAAAACTCCAAAGTATAGATATATTACTTCTTTTAAAGGAAAATATAGACGACAGATTTTCCAAAATGCTATAATCTATATCTAAATCATAATATATTGTTAAAATAAACAATTATTAATCTGTTAGTAGGAATGGAGAACAAGGAAAAGAAAAAAAACTATTGGACATACCCTGTGTAATATTTCTAAAACCTTTAACGCAGTATGAAGAAAACTGTTGAAAATTCTTCTTTCAGAAGGGGGAATGCCGATCTTGTAGAGTTTCAAAAGATGTACCACAACTTCCTTAAAAAGTTCTACTATCTTGAGGAATAGTGGAGGTTCAAGTACTGACCACCAGTTTTCTGTTATTAAAGGGTGAACAAGCAAATAAGAATAAGAAAGAATTTTTTAAAATTCACAATTTTTAAAACTATACTGACTTTTCTTCTAAAACAGTGCTTCTTAACTCTATGAAAATCCCAGAAAGATGCACATAATACAATATTTTGCTTAACATTTGTTTATAGACACCCTCCCCCAAGTTAGGGTATACCTGTCCTGAAAGCTCAAAGAGCTAAAATAAAGTATGAAAGGCCTATTTAATTTATGTTCTTGGTTTCCTATATTACATTAAAAATTCACCACTATACCTAATATTAAAACCAGTTATAAAAATGTGCTTCAGAAATTAGAAATTTAATTTTAAGCAAGACGTAATTTAAAATTATATTACTCTAATATTTAAAGAGTTTTTAAAGTTTTATCTCTAGAGTTCACTTAAAATAAAGCTGAAATACTGGGAAGCAACACATTTAAAAGGCAAGGTACTCACTGTAAAGCATAGTATGCCTTTCCTTCCCCACATTACAATTTGTAATTTTAACATTAGTAAATAATACAATCCTACAAAGCAGGTAGAAAGAATACAAAAACATATGACAGCAGGAAAGCAATCCTTTTTTGTGAGTCCCTGGTTTTACTCTTTTTTTCCTTCCTAATTCTCTCGGATTCCCCTTGCCTATTGCTTTCTCCAGTCATCTTTAGCCTAACATTTCTTGTCCTGATTTTATTACTTCTATATATCTCCATTGCATCTATCTGACAAATACTAATCAGAAGGAAAGAATAGATTTAAATGTGGCAAGAAACTATAAAGGCCAGGAGATAGAGTGGGAACCCATCCAAGTAGAAAACTCAAAGTGAGAAAAGTTTAGGCCAAACACACAGAGACAAAAATGCAAGATCACATGAGCTGAAGACGCTCATCTCCATGCAGATTAATAAAATCAAACATCAGGAGATTGACAAAGTGAGAAAAACACAAGGCTGACATCAGAGTTCAAGGAAGATTTAATAGCCATGTGTGTTTAGTTTTAATTGTTCCTCCTCCTTTATACTTATTTAACAGCAAGATTACTCTGGAGGGGATGAGTGACAGGAGTATAGGAAACAGTTTTTATCTTTCCTGATACTGTCCCTGCTTTTGTGTTTCACTAAAATTCTAATATCTAACAAACTACCTCTAACAACTCCGACATCTACCCTCAGATGAGTAGAAAGAGCAATGAAAGAAAAACAGGTTTATTTTTCCCTAAGAAAATGTCAAATAAGCAGTGCAGCAAAATTTTAAACAGCAAAAAAGAATTTAGGAGCACTTTCACTTAAACAGAAAAAGGTTTCAAAAGAAAAAATATATATATTAAAATTCTTACCAAGTACTTTCAATGGTGCCTTTTCTAGGTTCACAAGAGCTGTACCAAAGGGAATTGCTATTGTTGTAAAATTGTTGGAATCACTCATCAGGGGACATTCTGGTAGAGTAAGATAAAACCTCAATGCTTCAACATCAGGTAAGGAGCTAGTCAGTTTAGGAATAAGATTCTTTTCCAAACTAGCTGCTACCTATATTTTGACAAAAAGTAAAACCACTTCATTAAAACTGAATACACTTTCCAAAAAAAGACAAAGAAAATCTTGTACTAAGCAAACATCAAATAGTGAAGAACAAGAAGGAAAAATGATGATAGTGTCTTAAAATGAATGTAAGTTGGAACAAAATGAAAATTAAAGCCTGAGCACTGCTAAGAGAATTTTTAAAATCTTGTGTTCAACTCTCAACTTAACTTTCAACTTCTATAGCTATATAAATCCTTAACCAACATGGTAATGTTAAGTAATTAAAAGGGTTCTGCTAAAAATGTTTGGAAAGATTTAAAGATATTTCACAGCTAAATTACAATGCTTTAAAATGAAACTATATTTTAATTCTTATATTACTGTATTCAATACAAATCATAAGGTACATCATAATGAAGACTCATTGAGACTATAAATTAAGTTATAAATGTATAAAATATCATGAAATGAAAATTTATCAGGCACATGATAAAAATACAAAATACTTTAGAAACAAACCTGTTGAGAAATCTGAGGGTGATCAGGTTGTATAAGTTTGTGAAATAAAAGCCTAGCAGCATTCATATCTACCCCTGAAAATCTGGTCCCTGTTCTGTAGTGATCATCATTGCTAAAAAAGAAAATAATGAAATAAAAATTTAAAAATATAACCCCTAATTATTTCAAATTTTATTTAATATAATAAATTTGAAAATTTCAGCATTCTAAGGAATTGCCACTTACCTAACAGCTAAAAAGCTTCCATTTAGGCAACCAGAGGAAGAAAATGTTCCATCTATCTCACTAAAAAAATTAAAAATCCAAAAATCACAAAGTTAAAAATTTAACTGTTGGGCTTTCTCTTTTTAATAGAAATTAGAATAAACCAGAATTATTTAAGTTACTAGAGACTGATTAAATAATTCTTGATAAATGTATTAATGTATACTCTATACTTTCTCAAATATTACTGCAATGCTTTTGATTCATCAAACCAATATGAAGGTCTTAATTTTTTTATTTACATAAACATGCATGTTCAATTTTTAAAATTCTTTAAGTGGTAAACAATCTGGGATGTTATTTTTTGAAGCCTATTCTTTAGGCTTCCAAAAAATTAAAAAAAAAAAAAAAACCAAAACCAAAAACCAAAAAAACCCAGCCTATCAAATACAGCCACCTACCCAAATACCAACAACCAACACAAAAACAAACCAAATAAAAAGCTAAGTACTAACACAAATTAATCTACAAGCAAAATATACAACAGAGAAATAATACTCAAATGTTCCCAACTGTGTAAAAGTTAAAAGACAATGACCATTATGAAGCCAGAAAAAAATATTTCAAATCCCACCCTAAAGTGATTATTTTAAATTATCATTTAAGGTATCTTTATGTGTATGAAAGAATTACAACTTATATGAATTTAAACGAGATCTACAACATATGAATTTAAACGAGATCTTTAAAAACATGGGTTTTTATGGGAATTTTAAACATTTAAACTTCTTTTGATACAAACCATTTGGTAAGTGATATTTAAATGAAAAACAAACAAGCCAACAAGAAAAGGTTGCTTTACTTTTGGGGTAGACCAAGGGATTGTGGGGTTGGTTTTGTGTCTGTGTGGGTAAAACATCTTCCTTACTTGGCTATCTCTACAGGAAACCTTCCAGTGGGGTAGCTTAGCCATTTTTGAATAAGAGCTTCATTTATAGTCCAGATCTGCTTTGAAGGATCAGGATATCTAAAGTCATCTGGTGGCCCACAGTTCTAAATTTTAAAATAAGCAGAATCGTCAAAAGAGGGAAGAAGATAATATATGTAATTTAAAACCAAGACCCACCCCCCCACACACCATGTATTTGGTTTTTTTAACAGAAGTAAATCACCACTGAATACCTAAAACAAAAACGTATCAAATGAATCAGACAAAAATTCTCATTTTCAGACTTGGGGAATAAAATTTTTAAAGGAATTAAGCCTTAAACATATAAACATTCAGCCTGTAACATATTAAAAATATTATTAAAATGTCTCCAAAAATGGGTTTTAAAAATTCTTCAAAATTATTTGGGCTTAATAATTATTATATGACTATATTATTACCTGGGGACTAGAGTAATGTGAAAAGCTTTGATCGCCACCTGAGAAAATTCTTTTTACACAGAAATATTCTTCACAATCTATAATAAAAATGAAATGTAAAAAATTAAAATCCAAGATCTACATTACATTTTTCAGAGCATTAATTATTGCTTTTGGATTTTCTCCAAATCATGTAATTTAATCAGAACTCTCATTTTATATAATTGCTATAAAATGACTTGGAATATTCTGAATGCTATGGGGATGAGACTAACAAAGTGAAGTATGCTAAATGATATCATAAGCATAAGAATCATTTGGTACGTTTACAATCCTTCTGGCATGCACAAAAAAATGGCGTTTTCCAGTGTATATTTTCTTTATCTCAATATATTTTAGTTCAAACTGATGATGATGTAAAAATACAGTGAGGAATATAAAAATTAACAATATTCATTCTTAAAAAGACAGCAAACTAGTAAATGTTAAAACTTGAGTCAATATTTCATAATGCAAAATAAATTATTTTCTTTCAATACAGCTATACAAAATAAAGATAACACACATGGCTCTTTGTTGACAACTATTCAGCAATAAGCAAATCATATCCAAATATATAAAAATCAATAAGCATATTTAGTTAAGAGTAAAGAAATTCCTTGAAAAAGATGTTTGAAAGGTTTCTTCCCCCCCTTCTACTCTCAAACCAGAAAGATCTATTAAACTATTACCAAAAATGCTGCCAGGCTAGTATTCAGAGGTAGCACAGAGCACAAAAGTTCCTTTTTATAATTTAAATGTAATTTAAGGGTGTTTTTCCCCAAATATATCCATCTCTATCATCCCACTCCTTACCTCCACCTCTCAGTTGACTAATTCCTCATCTTACATTATTTGTGACCATGGATGCTACAGAATTATAAGTTCTTTTCAAGGAAGGGACCACATCTTAATTTCCTTGATTATTCCCTAAGATAATGTTTTATTTATTAAGGAACTCAGTAAATATTTAATATGAATACACAATATAACTTTTAATCTAGCTTAGAACATACTAATAATAAGGGATTCAGAGATCAGAGCATTAATATGATCAAATTTTCCACAAGTAACAAGAAGATCCTAAGGCAAAAACAACTTTAATAAGAGAATGTAGTTAAGTCTAAAACATTAAATATGTTAACCATAAGATTTAAAATTATTCTCTACCTTATTCGCACAAATCTACATAAAAGTATTCACTCCTTCAAAAGATTTAGCAAGATGTTATTCATTTATTCTAAAAATGATTTTTCCCCCATATAACTAATTCCCAGGAAGAGGGATGATTAATCTATAGTACATGGATGGGTATCTGGGGGCTAAGAGCTGGGTACCATAAGTTGGTATCCTTAATTCCCTTTTAATTACTACTACAAAAATTTTGTGAAACACATTTTGTCCTGTAAGGCTTCCTAAAAAACTGGATTTTGCTGATTATATTGACATGGGCTTCTCTTAACATTTTGAATCTGTATTTCTTATAAATTGGTAGATGGATCTAGAGAGGCTTCTATCAGTTTGATTATTTTGGTAAAACTCTTACATAGGTAGGGGGTGAGGGAATGTTCCTCCGTAAGATATATATTATGTCTGGTTGAGTTCCTTTTTGTGATGTTAGCAACCATTGATGCTCAATGCTTAGGCCATTAATTTATTGCTAGCATTCCTTCATCTAGTTGGACTACTAACTTCCCCATATCTACTGTGTAGTTATCCTGTTGTAGAAAAGGATTAATGCTTGATCCTTTCTATTTGCTGCAAATATTTCTCCCAAATTATTTAATTCTCTTCATGTTTTGAAATATAGGAGATTTACTTTTCCATTTAATCTAATATATTTATCTAATTCTTTATGATGACTTTCTCTTATGCTGAGAAAGGCTTTTCCCATCAAGTCATAGAATTATTTTCTTAACTGTCTTAAGAACTTTTTGCACTTAATTAATTTTAGTATATATTTTGAAGTTAGAATATAAAACTGACTCTCCCTACCCCACCCCACCCCCATAATTTTCATGTGTTGAATAATACTTCCCCCTGCTGTACAGATTAGTGATCGCTTTTTAAAAAGTTTATAAAAAGGGGCTACATCTCCCAGCTGTAACATACAACTACAAACAATCTTAGCACTCTCTCTCTACCCAAGACATGTCCTAAAAGTCCTTCACAGGGCCGGCTGTACAGCCCAGTTGGTAGGGCACCGGTTTACCACATGCGAGGCCCCGGGTTAGGTCCCCGGGCCTCCTCAAACGGGTGGACCGCCTCGAGAAGGCAAGCCAATGCAGGCGGAGCACGCCGCCACGGGCAAAGGCAAGCCCCCGCGGGCAAAGGTGAGCCCCCACAAGCAGGCGGGCCGCCGTGCCGGTGACTCGGCAGGTCATCCCAGCAAGGGGAGACAAGCAGACACTGAGGAACGCAGAGAAAAATGAACACAGCAAGAACAAGCAAAAAGGGGGGGGGGGGGGGGGGGGGATGTATAATAAAAGAAATCTTTAAAAAAAAAAAAGGTCCTTCACAACATATATCTCCAAGCAGCCATTACCAATCACCTGGAGTCTGAACTTGAAACAAAACCTAGGTACAATCCCTAGCCAATTATTTTTCTTATCCTGGACTTTCCATTAAGTTACAGTGATATAAATGTCTATTCATACATCAATAACCTGATTTAATTGTTACAGTTTTATAATAAAACTTGTTATATCTAGTAGGGCTAGATCCCTTTCTCCTTATTCTTCTTTACAAAATACACTGCCAGGAAAAATTGTGAAGACACTGCAATAGGAAAAAAAAAAATTACTGTGTGTCCCTAATTATAGCACCCTTCAGGACTATCTCCTACTTTCACTGTCTGTGAGTTATTTATAATTCTGTAAACTGTAGCTAACTGATAGCAATGCAATGAATTCTGTGGTTGAGAGACAAATGATTTTCTTTTCCCTGTGGAAAAAGCCAGTTTTGCATCCATTTCTAAAATCATTTCAGAATTCCTTTTTTTTTTTTTTTTTGGTTTATTTTTCTATTTTTTATACTCCCCCCCCCCCTTCTGCTTGTTCTTGCTGTGTTCATTTTTTTTTTCCTTTGCGTTCCTCTATGTCTGCTTGTCTCCCCCCCGCTGGGGCGACCAGCCAAGTCAGCTCACTGGTGCGGCGGCCCACCTGCTGGCGGGGGCTCGCCTTTTCCCATGGGGGCTTGCCT
>PVKH010032481.1:0-12159 GCA_004027955.1 Chaetophractus vellerosus | reverse complement strand
CAAAGGAGCCAGGACACTGCTGCTGGGTCTGCTACCCTCAACATATGCCCTGCGGTGCATTAGCTGGAATGCATTCGGGTACACAGCTGTTTATACACGCAGATTCATTGTAAGTGAAGTGTTTACAGTCAGGAATTACTTAGCACATTGCTTAGGATATTGCATTTAAAGAAAGGAAAATAACTTGGGGAGTCTGTGCTACAGAAATAAAAGCATCAGTAAGTGTAAGGAGAAAATGTATATTATACAAGGATGTGCTTATAAGAAACTTTTTTTTTAGGAGGTACTGGGCATTGAATCCAGGACCTTATATTTGGGAAGCAGACACTCAACCACTGAGCTACATCTGCTCCCCAATAAGAGTTGTTTTTTTTTTCATTTGTTTGTTTTTAGGAGGTACCGGAGATTGTACCCGGGACCCTGTACATGGGAAGCAGGCGCTCAACCACTTGAGCTACATCTGCTCCCCTATAAGAAACTTTTAACAATAACTCCCTTGAGGAAGAGGGACTGGGGGTGTGAAGAGAGAGGGAGTGAAGGAACCTTTATTTTTCATTTTATATCTTTCTGCAATGCTTGGATTTTCTTCCCATTACTTTTATTTTTAAAAATCTGGGCAGTGGGATAATAGGCAACTTTTATTTCTCCCATGTAATTTTCTGTATTAGAAACACTTGAAAATAAAATGTCTTTTGACTTGTCTAGAGAACTGCTCATTTCTCCTTGTCCAGGGTGGAAATTTGAGGATCTAACCATTAGTAAACTAGTTTTACTCTCCTGACAGTCAGTCTGGTGAGGAATCATACGTGACTAAACAGCTCACAGATGGATCATCTCTGAAACCAGCAGCACATCCAGGCAAGTGTCAACAAGAATGAAAATGTGGGATAACATACACAGAGCAATTAGCCTATGGATCATGGACATAAGCTTGACTTCTGGTCACTTCTGCAACATATATCCCAAGAGTGCCAGTACTCAGTACAAGTCTTATGAAAGAACCTCCTATTTCTGAGTATTGTAACTGTTTAACACTGTTTCAGTTTACCTGTTGCTAAAGCAAATACTATGCAATGGGTTGGCTTAAACAATGGGAATTTATTGGTTTTGAGGCTAGGAGAAGTCCAAATCAAGGTGTTATCAAGGCAATGTTTTCTTCCCAAAGACTTGTGTTGATGCTGGCTGCAGGTGATCCCTGGTCCTGGGTTGCTCTGTCACATAGCAGCACACGTGATGGCCTCTCCCTTCCCTTCCAGGTTCTGTTGACTTTCAGCTTCTGGCTGCCCCCTGTGGCACCTTTTTCTCTCTGACCTTCCCTATAAGGCCTTCAGTAATAGGTTTAAGATCCATCCAGGACCACCTTATCTGAAGTAACCTCATCAAAAGGTCCTATTTGCAAGGGTTCACGCCCACAGAATGGATTAAGTTTAAGAACATGTTTTTTCTGGGCTACATAGTTCCAAACCACCACAAATATATAACTAAACACTGATCTTGCACACTAGGAAGGAGTTAATATACACACACACACACACTTATCCTGTGGAGAGGTTTTTTTTTAAAATACATTTTCAAATCAAAATATATACTGCTGTTTATTCCAGGCTAGCAATTTCAGTTTAGACCTCCACAGCTTAGTCCTCTTATTCAATTGCCTCATCTTACAGCTGAAAAACTTGAGGCAGAAGCAACTGACTCACTCAAGGTCACAAAGGCAGCTGGTGGCAGAGCCAAGTTCAGAGGACTGGAAAACGGGAAGAGCACAACAGCAGAGTGCCTGTGCAGGGACTCAAAGGCTAGGCACAGTTTTTCCAGAACACTACTAAGAAAACCAGAAAACAGAGATTACCTTGGTTCTGTGGTTCTCTGAATTCAGCCCCTCATACAGAGATTTGTTAAAAGATATTTCACCAAGGATCTGCAGTTCAGTTATGGCTTTTGGTAACTATAAGATGGAAGGAGGAAAACATATTTTAGATATGGACTCATTGTTTTGGACCTCACTCACTATCTTTCCCTTTAAACAGGTTCTTTCTCCAGTATCCCTTAGCCTAGTTAATGGATCTTGGTCACACAATGCTACCCAAGCTACAAATCCAACCAAGTTATTCCTCAACTTCTTTCCCCTCACACTTCACCTCATGCTGTATTTGCACCTCACACCATCCCACCCCCAAAAAGTTCCTGACAACTTTTTTTTTAAGTCTGTTTGGCACCTTTTTTAGTCCCTTTTCTTTCTCCAACCCCATTGCTACCGCTTCAGTTAAGGTCTCACATGGATTACTGCAATTTGTTACACCAGATAAGCAGTTCCCACTTTATTTATTTATTCATTCATTCATTTCTTTCTTTTTGTTGTTGTTGAGGTACCAGGGCTGGGGATGGAACCCCAGGCCTTATATGTGGAAAGTGGCGCTCAACCACTGGGCCACATCGGCTCCCCCAACTTTAACATAAGTGATCAGGGAAGGCTTCTCTGAGAAGGTGACATTTGAACTGAATATAAGAAGAAACCACCTACGTGAAGATCTAGAGTAAGAACAGTGTCATAAAGAAACCAGTACAAAAGTCTTGTGGCCAGAACAATCATGGCAAGCTGGAGGAGGAGAGGACAGAATAGCCGAAGTATAAGAAATGGTGAGGAGAGGAGTGCTAAGAGAGGAAGTTGAAGAAACAAGCAGGGACCAGATCATGTAGGGCCTTGCAGGCCATGAAAAAAATGTATGGATGTTAGTCTAAGTATATTCAAACTAGACTTTTTCTTTTCTTTTTTTTTTTTAAGCAGGAGAGTGGCATAATCTAATATTTGCTTTATAAGATTGATAGCTGTGTGGAGAAGGACTTGTAGAGGCCATGACAAGATCAGAGGCAAGCAGAGCAGGTAGGAGGCGACTGCAATAGCACCAGTAAGAGGGTGGCCTGAACATTGCTGATGGAAAGAAGAGGATGGATTTAGGATATATTTTGGAGGTAGAATGACAGGGCTTGCTGCTGGAATAAAGATGAGGGTGTAGAAAAAGGAGGAGTCACAGGTAATCTCTAGGATTTTGGTCTGAGTAAGTAGGTGGAGCTTAGTGGGTAAGGGACAGAAGATGGGTCTGTGTGGGACATGTTATATTTGAGATGCTTTCATCCTTTCTAGGGGAGAGGCCCATGAGCAGCTGGATAATCAAATCTGGAGTTTTTTACAGTCCCAAGTACCTGTTCAGATTGACTGAAGGAGAGCTCTGCAACCACGGTAATATTTTCTTTATCTGAAGTGACCGCACAGCTCACAGAATGCCATTGTTCCACATGCTGGAAAAGGAAAATTTAATTAGTATAATCCCTTTTCGTGCGCAAAGGGATTGAAAACTTAATACTCGGCACTGAGGAGAGAGCACCAAAAGGTCCCAGAATACAGAGCGTTGAGCCGTTACCGCGCTCAGCTTGGCCCAAGCAAAGGTGTCCCAGGGACACAGTTAAAGAGGTCCTGAGTTGGGGGGGTAACTCGGAATAGTGGTAGCCTGGACTCTCCTCATGTCACTCGCCATCGGGACGGCCGCGCTCACCCGAGCCGCATCACTCCCACAACCGCTTTCCTGACTCTGGTTGCACACAGCGTGGGCCTGAAACGAGAGCAATGACACAATCAGAAAGCAAAACCACCATTATTATCTTCCCCTCCTAGTTGCCGCGAGACTGACGACGTGCGCGTGCGCAGAGCCGGGCGCTAGGACCCGGCAGGCAGGCCGGCCGGCGGGAGCGTACGCGTCGCGAAGAAGTCTCGCGGTGTTTGCATTTGAACTGTTTGGCGGGTGCCGGCCATGGCTGCCTCGCTCCGGCGACACAGGAACCGGCTCTTCAGAACGTACGGGGCTGCGGGTGGCTGGGGGCCGCGGCGGCGGCCGGGGCGGGCAGCTGCTCAGTGGTTCCCGCCGCAAGACCGGAAGCGTCTTTTCAGCAGCAGCAGCAGCAGCGACGCTAGCGGCGGCGGCCCATCGCAGACTGTCGCTTCCGATGATCCTGAAGACCCGGACTTCCCCGGCAGCCCGGTCCGTCAACGACCGCGGCGCCCCGGCGGCCGAATCTCCAAGGGCCGGCCGAGCCTGGTTGTGACCCCCAGACGCCTGAGGCTGCGAGATCGGCCCCCGCAAAAGTGCAGTACCCCCTGCGACCCTCTCCGACCGCCGCCCTTCCCCAACAGCGGCCCGGGCCGCCTCAGCCCGAACCTCAGTGTGTGCAGCCAGTCCAAAGACCGCGACGAGCTGGGCACCAGTGCCTCCCTCTTCAGCTCTCCAGCCTCTCCCGGCAGCCCCGGACCTGGGTTCCCAGCGCCTGGGGATAGTGTCATCGGTGCCGGCCCCTCTCCCACTCTTGATGCAGCCTCTGCAGTTCCGAGCGGCTTACACTTTCCGCCAGCCTCCCTGGTCGGAGCATCTAGCTCCTGCTCCCAGGAGACAGCTACAGGAGGAGGCAAGTTCACCAGGGTTGCCTACCAAACCCGGGCCACCCTCAGGTCAGCTCTCTTTAGCCTTATGAATTCGGGAAACCCTAAAGATTCTGAGTTTGGGGCAGATGGCAAGAATATGAGGAAGTCCTGTAAAAGAGACCTGGTAGGAGGCAGGCAGGGGGGCCTGGGTTTGTCAAGTACGGGTAAGAGGAGGGCCACAGACTTTTGCCAAGAAAATGAGACTCAAGGGACTGTCCAGATAGAATATAAGGAGGCCCGTGGTTGCAATGGCTGTGTGACACCTGGGAAAATCAACAGGCCTGAAAGAACTGGGCCATGCAGGAAGAGAAAACATCAAGAGGCAATGGAAACCTCCCTCCATTACCAACAGTTTAAAAAGAGCCAAAAGATGGGAAAAGATTCATCCTTCACCCAGGACCTGACTCATTTACAGGATGCCTGTTCTTGGACCAAAACCAGGGTATCCCTCAACTTCCATAAAAAGAAGATTGTGACTGCTGTGTCAGAGGTGTGCAGCAGCTATGCCAGTGCCAGTTCTCCCTCTGGGTCCTTCATATCAGAATATTCAGACTTTTCTGTCATGAACAGAACAAATAGTGCTCAGTCCCCTTGGCACTCCTCTTCCATGTATTTGCTAAGCCCTTTAAGCAATCTATATATTGCAGATAAAAAGGCATCTGACGCTGAAAAGGTTTATGGGGAATGCAATCAGAAAGGTCCTGTTCCCTTTAGCTATTGCCTTTCCAGAGAAAAATTGGAATGCTGTACGAAGATTGGGGAAGGAGTGTTTGGCGAAGTGTTTCAAACAACTGCTAATCACAAACCTGTAGCCCTAAAAATTATCGCTATTGAAGGACCAGATTTAGTCAATGGAGCCCATCAAAAAACTTTTGAGGAAATCCTGCCAGAGATCATCATCTCCAAAGAGTTGAGCCTCTTGTCTGATGAGACATGCAACCGCACAGAAGGCTTTATTGGGCTGAACTCAGTGCACTGTGTCCAAGGTTCTTATCCTCCTTTGCTCCTCAGAGCCTGGGATCACTATAATAACTCAGTCAGAGAATCTGCAAATGACCGGCCTGACTTTTTTGAAGAAGACCAGCTCTTCATTGTGCTCGAATTTGAGTTTGGAGGGATTGACTTAGAGCGAATGAGAAAAAAGTTGCCCTCCATCGCTACTGCAAAGAGTATTTTACACCAGGTCACCGCATCCCTTGCAGTCGCAGAGGCAGCCCTGCACTTTGAGCACCGAGACTTACACTGGGGGAACATACTCTTAAAGAAAACCAACGTCAAAGAGCTCCACTACACCCTGAATGGGAAGACATGCACTATCCCCACCCGTGGGCTGCACGTCAGCCTCATTGACTATACCCTGTCACGCTTGGAGCGGGATGGGATTGTGGTTTTCTGTGACATTTCCAAGGATGAGGACCTATTTACAGGTGAAGGAGACTACCAGTTTGAGATCTACAGGCTAATGAGGAAGGAGAATAACAACTGCTGGGGTGAATACCACCCTTATAACAATGTGCTCTGGCTACATTACCTCACAGATAAGATTCTGAATGCAGTGGTCTTCAAGAATAAATCTAACACTTCTGCCATGAAGCAAGTAAAGAAAGAGATCCAGCATTTCTATAAGACACTGCTGGACTTCAGTTCTGCCACTGAACTGCTCTGCCAACACAGTCTATTTAAGTAAGTGAAATGTGCCTTACTCCTCCAAATTAAGATACTGTTTTCAGTCTCCACCCCAAGAGCAGGAGCAGGGTGGAATTCCCATTCTTACATGTTTTCAATCAGCTATTCAAACAATTTGTTTCCAAGTGGTATTGCCAGAATGTTTAAACTTGCTGTTAACAAATGTTCTTTAAAAATAAACAAGACATGAGAACAAATGTTTACAATGTTTAACTCCTCTCTCTAGCTGTCAGCAGTCCATCTGTAAATTCCTTTCCATGTTTTAATTTTTGAGCCCTGACACTTCATATAGTCTGAGAAAAAAGAAAGAAAAAAAAAAAAAAATCAGGAAGGCCCAAGGCCTCCACTGCCATATTGATCAGAGGCTGTCATTTTAGGTGTCATTTCAGATTGGATTTAAGAATCAGACTACAGATAGGGACTCACAGCTGAAAGCAAAGAAGCTGTAGCAAAGCAAAGACCAAGAGAAACAGACTGGAGGGAGAGTAGAATGGAAGATGGTAGCCAATTTATAAGGAGATTAGTGAGAAATGCCATGTGTTTATTAAGCTCCCTCATTAATCACATAGAGAAGCAGAATTTATCAATTTCCAAAGGGAAAATAAATGTTTCCATAGCTACTACAAAGGTTTAAATCTTATTTTTCATCAAAGGGAGAAAAATGGAGATGTTGCTTTAAGATCTGAGTGGTTGATATTCTTTCTGAACATGACTTTGGCAATTTACTCCTTAAAGTTTTCCCATGGTAATCTGGTTTTACTCTTTTTCTGGGACTCTAGTTTTTTGTTGTTGTTTGTTTGTTTAGGTACTGGGGCCAGAGATTGAACCCAGGACCTTGTATGTGGGAAGCCAGCACTCAACTGCTGAGCCACATCAGCTTCCCTGAGTTGGTTTTTTTGTTTTACTTGTTTGTTTCTGTTGTTTCAGGAAGGACCAGGAATCAAACCTGGGACCTCCCATGTGGGAGGTGGGCGCTCAATCAGTTGAGCCACATCCACTCCCAAGGACTCTAGTTTTTATACCTCTGAAATCCATAGTCACTGGAGAGAAAGATAATGGTGATAGAATAAAGAACCACCTTAAAGTACCTGAGTCCTTGTCAGGTTCTTCACTCTTACAATCTGGATACCTTGTATTTTGATTGGAACACAAATTTGCAACTGGAATTCTGCACCAAAGAGATTTTCCCCATGTATCTACAAAATAAAATTAGAGAGTGGGAAGTCAAAGCTGGGGTTGCTTTGCCACCTGTAGCTTTGCAATCATAGACACTCAACACTTACACTGAACAGGAATTCTTTGTGATCAGAAAGTCCCCGGCTTATGTTCATGTACATCACTGATGGTCTATAATTGAGAGGACACATGTTAAGCCTCAAGGTTCCCTTCTCATTCTGAATGACCTTGAATGCAAACAATTGTATACACCAGGACAGAGGGCACCAGATCTTAGGAATCAAAGTTGGATGTCAAGATGTAAAGTGGCTATAGGGCATTTGGGGTGGGGTGGAATATTTGAACTCCGTATAATTGGATTGGTTCTATCTCTAGCACTCCTCAGTGTGATCTAACTTTTCTCCCTCCTTCCCAACCCCATCGCCTCTGTCATCTTCCATCCTTGGCATCACATTGATATCCTTTTGAGACAAGACCACCTGGCACTACTCCTCTGATGATCACAAGGGGGTTTCTAGGGCCAAATTGTTAGCGTCCTAGCGGTCAATGTCAGAGCCTATGTTCTAAGCAGCCGGTTCTCTAAGAAGGATGATGCCCACATCCACCCTGAACAGTTACTTCCATAAGAGAGAATAATGCCTGAAGCTATCCCCCAGGCGAGAGCAGTCACACTAGTTTTGGTTCCTTGGCATTACTTACTTGGAAAGAACTGCAGTGAAGACATGCCGGACTTGAAGGCTGTGGGTCTCTCTGACCAAAGACCTATTTTCATTGGAACTAGGAAATAAGAGTGGCAGTTCTCAGCATCCCTGCTTTGTACATTAACAGCTATTCTGTAACTTGCCTTCCCAGGGTCATTTGGGGTCAGATAAGAAAAGTCTCAGAGATAAGCAGGTAGTATGCAGAAGTATTTACTGGAGAGTTTGTTAAAAATGCAGATTTTTGGGATTCCCCCTTGGTTGATTCTATTAGTCTGGGGTGGGACTGAGAAATCTGCATTTTAACAAGCACCCTTGGTGATTCTAATGCAGGGCTGAGAGGGTGGTGCTGAAGATAACACTTGGAGATACATTAATTTAACCAGAGTTTCTCAGTCTTGGCACTAATATCATTTTGGGCCAGGAAATACTTTGTTGTAGGAGGCTGGCCTGTGCATTACAGAATGTTTAGCAACATCGCTGGCCTCTACCCACTAGATGCAAGTAGCACACAAAACTGTGTCGAGACTATCAAAAATGTCTCCCAGGCATTGCCTTTGGGGGGCAGAATGCCCCCATTTGAGAATCACTTCCCAACACCCCACCCACCCCCACCCACCCCTAATCCTAGAGACTTTGCAGATGACCAAGCTACTCTGAAGCTAAATGAGCCAGAATTAGAAGGCTATTCTCCCTGCCCAAGGCTTATCCCAGACTATACCACATTACCACTTTGAGTGTGAAGAAAGGAACATGTGAAATATTTTTGATAACAAGAAGGGAAAGCCGAGTCACAATGGGACATGGTGCCTTCTGTTTCTTCCCTTCCTTCCTGGGCAGTGAAGGCCATAGCTCCCACAGCATGCATGTGGGAGGCAGATTTCTTCCAGGGTCACAGCCTGAGCCTGCTGTGATGCAGGCTTTACTTACTTGGTGACCATCACAGTGATGTCTGCTGTCCTGTTTGGAAAGGCATGCTCCTCTAGCTGCCAAACTACTGAAAAGTTGGCCTAGTTTAAAGGGGACAAGAAAACAGTTACTTGATTCTTCTTTATACCATTCCCAATTCAAATCGCTTTCTAGTTACTAAACAGACCTAAGAAACATCATCACTCCTCACGTTTGTGTGGCACAGCATACTTCCACATTTATTTCATTTGAGCCTCACAAAGTCAGTGTAGGGTAAGCAGGGCAGGCAGCATTATTTGTGCCCAGCAGCACAAAGATAATCAGTAGCAGAGCAGAAACTTTTAGTCTGATGCTCCTTCCATACCACCCCTGCTTGACTAGGGTGAGCCAACAGGTTTTCTATGGCTGTATGTTGGGAAACTCCCTCCCACCTCACCACTCCTACTTTCAGATCAAATGTATCAGTTCTAAGTACTGCTATGGGTTTATTGTACAGTAAAGGGAAGTGAGGAGACCACAACTGAGAGACTCAGGTGAGACTGGGATGTAGGAGGCACCAATTCCAGGGTAATGGGAAGAGCCAACCAATCAAAGCAGACTCACAGACAACCTCTTGAATACGGGGTGACCAATCTTGCAGTTCATGACCAGGATAGAAGCCATTGGCTTAGGGTCATCACACTGAATGTCTGGAGAAGCAGGCTGTCAACACAGAAAACACTGTTCTCAAAGGGCAAAAAAAGGAGCCATTTCCTTACACCAATTCAAAAAACATCTGCTGATTCTCTACTGTCAGCTAGGAACACAAAAAATCAGACTTGATCCCTGCCTTCCTTACAAACAGGGCAGGAGGGCTTAGTGGTAGGACATTGAGGAATTTAAATAAGAGGACTGAAGAGTGGCTCTGTGAGAGAAATACAGAGAATATCAGTGGAAAAAAGATTAATTTCAATTAGCAGGAATCGGGAAAGGAGATATTTGAACTGGGCTTTGGACCAATGCAAATTTAAGATACTGAGATGGGCTGGGTGGGCCCAGGCACTGCCACGTAGCTTTTCTCAATCACAGTTCTTCCTCTGGACCACAGAGCACATAAAATGATTTGAGTGACTGTTTTCTTAATTCTCAAGGGGGGTAAATAACTAGTTCCATTCTAGATGCATAGGAGATAAGTTAATTCTTTTCAGATAATGTATGCTTCCCTAGTCCAGTTATGGTCACTAACCTGTAGTTAGACAAAATCAGGTTTACTGACTCATTGCAATGAGGAAAACCCCACTGTGTGCATGGTAAGTCTTACCAAACAAAAGAAAGAACTTTTTAAGGGTTCTGGGAAAGGGTGGAACTTAGGTGAAATTTAAGTGAAAAGCTCAAAGCAAACTAGGGCTGTGGGGAATGTGGTTAACATCAGGTCTGGAGTGCAAAGTAGACCCAGGGACCCATGTCCTTGGGAACTATAAAGTTAATATAGGTGTGGAGAGCTTTATCTGAAGTTCTGTATCTTGGTTGGAAATTGAGGCTGTTTCTCTTTGTCATTCTTCAGGCAAGAGCAAGATGGTTTCATAATTACAGATATAACTTCAAACAGGAAAGTGTCTGATAGCCTATGATTTTAGAGAACAAAATTTCTCAGTGTTATACTTTACAGCTGCAGGGTGTCCTTGGGAGAAATATTGTTTCCTATTATCTCTGCTGCTTGCTTTGTGTATCTGTGATCCCAGCCTGATGGATGGGAAAGCAGAGTTTCACTTTCCCAGTCCAAGCTAACGTTTACTTTCTCAGTGACAAGGGCATTAGAGCTTATGTATCTCCCAGAATCCTGGTTAAGAAAGGCAGCATATTTCATAGAGACAGAAAGTGGGTTACCAGGGTTTGGGGGTGGGGTGGGAGATGGGGAGTGACTGCTTAATAGGTACACAATTTCTGTTTGAGGTGATGGAAAAGTGTGGGTAATGGATGGTGGTGACGGTGGCACAACATTGTGAATGTAATTAATCTCACTGAATTGTATACTTGAAAGTATTTAAAATGGGAAATTTAAGTTTTATAAATGTTACCACAATAAAAATGTGTTTAAAAAGAAAGAACAAAGGCTGCATCCAGGGAGGGGTGAGTGTGCAGCAAAAGGGTGCCATTGAAAGGTTTTGAGGCAGAGAATGGCATGATTGGATCCATAGCATATGGAAGGATTGGAGGAGATTCATCTAGTTAATAAACATTTTTTTGGATGGGCCAGGATAAGGCTGGAGACAAAGAGACAGGTAGGAGTTTACCATAAGAAATAAAAATTAAACAAAGCAGGTATGCAGTAGAAGAAAGAAATGAGTGGCATGTTTTCAGAGTTATCCTCATAGTTACCTTTCGTAGCCTCTTAAACTGTAAATTTCTGGGGTATTCCAGAGCCATGCTTGTCATGTAGGACTCTTCCCCAGAGTTAGTTACACTAACGGTCATGGTCAGCTCCTTTGTGAGACCCACCACCAATTCCTGCCTGCACAAGGTATAAGAGTAGATAAAAATGTTACCAGTTTACATAATATATAAAACTCTGGATGCAATATAATATACATTCTTAATCAACTTCTCAGATAAGTTGTCTAAAGGATACGTTTCACCTACATCATCTTCCCCAAAAATAAGCAAACACCTGGACTGCCACACCCTCTCCGTTGATGTGTGAGAAGATAATAATGGCTACCAAGTATTTAGTGCTTACCATGTAACAGGGACTGTGCTAAATGCTTCACATGTCCAAATAATCCTTATAATAGAGGAGGAAACAGAAGCCTAGAAACACTAACCTAATCTGTCGGAGTTCTACAGCCCCAGAAGGGAGTTGGGAGAATTGGGGCCCAATTCTGTTTCTACCACCAATTCACTATGACCCTAGGCAAATCCATCCATTCAGTGGGTATCTGAGTACTTTCTACGTGCAGAAGACAGACACTGTCCCTGCCCTCATTGAATATCCCCTTATTTGGCCTTGGCTTTCCTATCCACTAGGTCATGAAGGCCCTTCCAATTTAAAGGTTTTGACTTAAGGCATGAATCTGTTCATCCAGTAGTTGAGAAGTACAGAAAAATACATTAATCATGCAAGGACAACTTTTTAATCTTCTGAAATGCCCAAAGATGTCATTAATGTGCAGCTCTGGAAAGTAATGAGATGTGGTTAAAAAAAAAAAAAATCACTCTGGCAGCTGAGAAGAGGATGGATTG
>PVKH010032480.1:0-12142 GCA_004027955.1 Chaetophractus vellerosus | reverse complement strand
TTTTATTATTTTTCAAGTTATGATACTTTCAAATGAATTAATAGAATATTTTATCTAATAAGTGCTCCATAAATGTCAAGTGTTGAATGAAAATTGACTAGATTGAATTTATAGGTAATAATTTGTTCATTCATAGTCCCCCTGCAACCTTGCTTATCCTAGTCATTTATTTGAATAAAAATGTACCTGGTCAGTGAAAACAAAAGGAGATTGCTCTGCTCTAAATTTTAAAAACTCTGCCTGGACAGGGTCTCCAATGATCAAGTTTTATTATGTACACTGAAAGGAAGTGTAGGTGAAGTTCATCTTGAAGGTAATCACAAAGAGCAGTTTATTTTACATTGTTTCTTAGATTTGGGTAGGTATTGTCATTGTAGTTGGACCCTGAAGTGCTCAGCCTTTAGATTTTTTCTGAACTGAGATATCTATTAGCCATGCCTGCTCTATTTGACAAGCACAAATTACTCAGACATAGTGAGTCCCATGGAATCACAGAAACTAAAGGTGACAAGGAGATCTATCACAGCACATCAGACCCAAATTCCCAGGGGTCCTGTCCTGCCTTTTCCTCTATCTCCCATAGGATTTCATTCTAATCCAGGTTAAAATTATGGTGTTTCCAATTGGGCTGTACTGTTTGGAAATGAATGGCTGCCAGAGGTTGCTTTAGGATACTATGGCTGTTTGGAGGGAAGCAGAGAGACCATCTAAGGGGATGGGGGTGGGGGTGGGGGTGGGGAGCCAATGCATCAAATGAATCCAAGAAAATAATTTCTGTCAGTAAGAGGTTCGGTGTTTTAGGACTAAATCTTATCATTGCTTTAATATACATGGGAATACTTTGTAAATTATAAATATGCATTTATTTTAGTTTCTTCACAGTTCATGGGCTTGGTATAACTGAGTGCCAGTTACATTAGAACCTCTGGAGTTGATTAGTTACAATATTCTTCTTCTTTTTTTTAATCCTCTACTATCTCTCCGTCTCCCTGTTTCACCACTCTGCCTACCCATCTTCCCATGTGCCTATGATCAAAAGATATTAGTGCATTTTCATGATGATTCCTTTATCCAGGGGAGGAGAGTTTAAGATATAAATGGGAGACACTGCCCCCCTTTAGCCATTAGGGGAGAACTTTCAAGACTCCTTTGGTGATTATGGTTTTGAGGATCTCCTTCTAAGCAGAGTCACTGTGCTCCCTGGCTGTCAGTGAAGGAATTCTCTGCCATGTCTTCTCTTCTCCATGGTATCCCATTGATTTCCCTGACAGAGGCCTCTAAAATTTCTGCTACAGCCATTTTCAGTAATATAACATATCCAGCAACATATCCATGATGTTGCCTGGGTGGCAGTCACAGATACTTCACTGATAACGTAGGAAGAATAACTAGGTTTTCTTTATGTTGATTTGCTGCATTTTATTTTCATGTTTTCTTTGTCCTTTTCAAATTGGGGCCCTCAATAATGATCTGGGGAAGAGAGGAATTTCAATTTGCCATCTCCTGCTTGAATAGAAAAATGAACTTAGTATCTCCACTTTCTCCCCCTTCCCTCCCTTATCTCCCTTTCCTCCTCCCCTACCTCCCTGTCATCCTTCCTTCTTTTCCTCCTCCCTTCCATTTATTTTAACTTTCTATTGTTTCAGCAGTGGGGTACAAAGATGAATAAGATATGGTCCCTGCCCTTAAGGAGTTCTCATTTGGTAGATGAAATTCAGGGGACAGTGTTAAAAAAAAACACACACTAATAATCCAAACTCAATTAAATTCTGCAAATAGGTATGTAGTATTTCTAAATGTCAAAGCACTGTGAGACAAATATTAATGAGACGGTGCTTCAGTGGCCAAGATGAAGTGTGATAAACGTTAGAAAAAAGTTTTAGACAATGTGGGCCACTATAGCCAAATTATTAGCAGAAAGAATAGATATGAAAGTTATAGTTTCTGGAATGATAATTATGTATAAGAAAATGAAATACCCAGCTCATATCCTGGATTTGGGGAAATTCTTTATATTTCCCCAGAACAATATTTTCCTGAGGCCTAAGGCAACCTTCCAAAACAGTTTTAGCTCTCCAAAGGATAGATCCACTTCCACCAAGCTGTGTGTTAAATGTGAGATTTTCCCCAAGACATTTACACTTATTTGGCAGTGTAAATCATAAGCGGTTTTGATTTGAAATGTGGTTTAAACCACTTCCCAAATTTACACTCATCTCATAAAGAGTGAAAATTTGGGTTGTGAGAGTCCATAAATGCTATCTATAAAACATGGGCACACTGTCAGATACTCAGTGCCAGGCCGCTTAAATACTGTTGATTATTAAGCTTTTATGCAGCACTTTTATACTGCTAGAGGAATCATTTTTACCGGCTTTTCTTGACAACAACCCAGTGGTGTTTGATAATATTTTCCTTTCAATTTTTACAGTCTGAGAATAACCCAGTGGTGTTTGATAATATTTTCTTTTCAATTTCTACAGTCTGAGAATAAGGGCAAAATAAATGGGTATTCTGCCCACAGAAACAGTCAGTGAGAAAAGGGAGCCAAGTAGACAGACCTCTAAATCCTTACCTTGACTTTAGCCCTGCAATTCTTTACCTCTATTTTAAGGTGCAATGTTTTATCTCACTCCTACATTTTCTTTCTTCATTTTAGTAGTAGCCAGAAACTTTCTGATTATTATTTGGAAATAGCAACCAGGACTTTCCTTGGGCATTTCCTATCTTCCATGCCCAGTAGGACAACACAGGGGAGAAGAACATTGTGGTGGAATAAGGAGACCAGAGTTCTAGTCTCATTGTTGCTACCATCCCGCTGTGAGATCTTAGGCAAGTTACTTATTCTTTCTGGTTGTTTCATCTGTAAGATCAAGGTCTAAGATAGTTGATCTGTAAGGTTTTTTTCAATATTTAAAATATAAAAGTTCTACAGTAGGTAGCATTTAGGGAGCATTTATTAAATGCCAGGACCTGTACTAAGTGCTATATAGAAAGTATTCCATTTAATCATCATAACCACTCTATGGTATAAGTACTGTTATTCCCCCTTCCCCTTTGACAGACAAGGAGCCTGAGGTTCAGAGAGATTTGACACTTAATTATTGCCAACAGCTAGCAAGTGACTGGTCCTGATCTTGATCTTCTGATTGCAGAGGTCACATGTTGAACCCTGACATCCCTGCAAGTCCTATTCCCACAGAAACAAAGAAGAGAGATAGCTTATCTCTTCTTCATTGTGTCTTAATATAAAGCACAGCCCCCTTATTTGTTTATTAGGATACTCCAACCTCTTGTCTGGGAATTTCCCATGTTTACATTTACAAATGGGTATCCAGTAACTAACTATAAACCCCAATCGTAATTCCATCACAACACTATTGCCTCAATTTATTGGGATTTTAAACTAGTTCTGAGCCTTAGGTTATTATTTTGAAAATGTTTCAAGTGCTGTTTTATTAGGCCTAAGAGAGCTATAAAGATCAGTCTAAATTGATTGTTCTTGACAGGAGTTACTACTGACTCCATCAAGTGTGCCAGGAGGAACTGAGAATTAGAAATAGAAATTTTCAGATCTTAATCAGATGAAAGTCAGTTTATGTATTAGGATTCCTACCATAGATTTGGTTTATCAGAATTCTCTTTTTATATCTTCTTCAGATTCTTCCCCTCTCCCCTTTAGCAAATAAATTAAGGACCTTGTACCCTTATATTTCTAACTAAAATCTTGAAGACCTTAATGCAAAGAACAGATTGGAGAGCAATCATCATTTCTTCAAGTACAAAATATATATATAAGAACACAAATGGTAAAATGAAGAGATGTGTTTTAGAGTCAAGAAACTAATATTGTTGGGCTTTTTTATCCATTCTTTCATGGCTCATGTTAAATAGCTACTACTATTTTATCAAAGAAGCTAGTCAATAGAAAGGTATGTAAGTAACTCCCCCAGTTTTAAAGTTGTGAAGCTCTACGTGAAGCTGAAAACCTAACAGTATTTTTTAAAATCTAGAATATCTTAAGATATATATGCATATTCATAAAATATTTTCTCTTTTTTATCTCTCCTCTACATACACACAGATACATACATATAAAATACACATGTGCACACACAGTCCTAGAAGGATTAAAAAGAGGAGGAGGAAAAAACAAGAGCAACAATATTTACACAATCTGTCCATTTGGCTCAGCATGAAGAAAAAGCAGAGGACGGTCTAATGGAGTAGGAAGGATGGAGTGATCACCACTCTTATTTCACTCTTACAATCATAGCTTCATTAAATAAAGAGTGAAAAGCTTCCTATAAGCAGTCATGAATGGAAGGAAAGAAGGAAGGCAGTAATGCTATTTGAAGCTGTAAGAACTATGTCCTTAAAAATGCCTGAAGATTATTTGGTTCATAGTATGTATAAAAAGGTAAGGGAAGATTTGAGAAGTTACATATTTTTTTCTACCCAACTTAGTCATGTTTGAATTTTGTGTTGTAAAAGAATTTGAGCCCAACCTTTTCCCAAAAAGCTTTAGCCAGTTATTGATCTTGCAGCAATAAAGCTTGGCTCTCTAAGCAAATAATTTATTTCTGGTTTTATTTTAAAGAATTGTCATAAATTGTTTGCCTAAAGATGATGAACAGTGTTATGTTTTAATATCCAATATCTGACAGGATATGTATAGAGTGCAATAGCTCTGCATTTTCAGCATGATAAATTAAACACTGCCTAAAATCAAGAGACCTGGGCACTTGTTCAGGTTCTGCTGATTATTTCAGGCCAGTCTTTCCACCCTTTGGGCTTCATTTCTTTCACCAATGAAGTAAACACTTTAAACTGGGTCTTCTCTGCCTTCCAGCTCCAGCTGACATGCCAATGGCAGGCCAAGGAGGCGTTATTTTATTTATTTATTTTTTTGGTTACACATCCCCCCCCTTTCTGCTTGTCATTTTTTGTGTTCTTCTGTGTCTGCTTTGTCTCCCCCTGTTGCGGCGACGTGCCGAGTCAGCTCACCGGGCGGGTGGCTTGCCCTGCTTGCAGGCGGCTCTGCTTTGCTCGTGGGCGGCTCTGCTCTTTTCACGGGCGACTTGCCCTGCCCACAGAGGCTCTGCCCCGGCTTGCCCTCTCAAGGCGGTCCGCCCACTCGGAGAGGCCCCCGGGAACCGAACCTTTCACCCAACCACCCTCCCTTTCCTATAGTTCCCTTATTTTCTGCATTATCACTGGGTTGGTTTAGGGGATGGGACTGAGAGTAGAAAGGTTTGAAAGAGGGACAAAGAATCCTGGCAGAGTCAGTTCTAAGAAAGTTTATGTTTACACTGGAGGTTTAACAGGAAATCACAAAGAAATCACAATGGACTTTTCCAATCCCACCTTATATTTGAAATTGAAAATAAAGAGTCTGAATAATGTTTTCTGGTAGGAATAGAATCCTGTGTCATATCCCTCCTAACCTTGTTTCTGAGGTGGAAAACTGCAGCTACAGCAGCCATAATTTGCTGTCAATAGTTGCACTTGCATCTTAGGCTTCATTCTTTATTCATTAATTAATTTAGTTTTATACCCATCTTTTTCATTAAATTAATTAAAACAGCTTCAAGAATATATATGAAAAAAGAATATATCAAGTCTTGGGTTCTTGTGTAGAGCAATGGATGCATCTGACAAACAACTGTAGCTGATAAGCTTTTAAAAAAAGAATTTAGTAGACTGCCATTAAAACATAAATATTTTATGAGGCGGCTTTGCTTCAATTCATTTTAACTCTCCATTCACAGTAATTGAATCTGTGACCATTAGTTAAATTGGCTAACAGGCCTAAGTGTTTGGTATTAGGCAACCAAACATCCAGAGAAAAGAAGTGTAGCTGATACACAAGTTATATGTGATTATTTGGCAATTCTCACAGCTATTTTCAATCTTCAAAGCACAAATTCGGGGATTGTGGAAGATAAAATTTTCAGTTTGACCATCATAGCTGGAGGGAAAAAAATGCAATTCTTAAGGTATCTTTGGGGGAAAAAAATGTACCTTGGGTGGGCTATTTGCCTCTCCTTACAAATCATGCTCAATATTATTATTCTTCCTTTGTGGCATATATATGGAGGAATTTCTAAACATTAATTTTTGTTTGTTTGTTTGTTTTCTACTGTGTATTGGTAGGGTCTTTTGGATTTTGGAATAGAAACAAGAAAGCATTCACTTAAAATGATTCCTTCTTTCTGGTACATGATGAATATGTGCATTTCCCAGATAGAGTGGAGAAGATCAATTTTATAGCCCTTCTGGAATCTTCTCTTTGTGTTGGGGTTTGAGGAAGAGATAAGCTTAAGCACTGCAGATACTGTAGCATACCCTTCTGCCAACCTACAAACATATGTACACACAAACACATACACACTCCTTCAGTGTGTAGAGAATGGCTGCCCAAAGACTCAGTCTGTCAGAGAAAATCTGGAAGAACAATGAGTCACATATTTTCTTCATCCTTCATGAAATGGGTGCTAAAGTCTAATAAGGAGTGGAAAGAGACTCCAAGAACATTCTTCTGTCTCTCTCAAGGGTGGTGGTATGGAAGGTAATGCCCCTTTCTCTTCTGGTCATGTCAGCAGGATGTGTTTGTGAATCTGCAATAGGATGAGGAGACCTAGGTGTTGAGACTAAGGATGTCTATGGTGAAATTTATAGTGTGTAAAAATTAAAAAACTGCTTAGGCTAATTAGGAGAAGATAGTCTAGGAAGACTTCTTGGCATATAGGTTACCTCAATTGAGTCTTGAAAGACAAGATGTAGCTATTGAAAGAAATCTATCTTATCAACAAAACTTGAGAAATCACCTTCTATTCAAATTAACACAAAAATGCAAATATTAATTTAATTCAAGTCATAATTCAGCAGCAACCATTTAAGATAAATCCTCAGTGGAAAATGAGAGTTCTATGATCTGTATTGTTTATTGTTGAATACTCAATATCTTTAACAATGATTAGGAAATAGGAGGAAGTCAATAAAAGAATTTGACGAGTTAAGTATGAACAAGCAATGTTATGTAGTAGAGAAATCCTTAATCGATCCAGGAGGCTGGGTTCTAACCTTGAAACTTTGGGTGGGCAAGTTCTTGGTTTTTTTTAATGTGAGTTTTACAATCTGTAAACCAAAAATGTTGGGTGAGAGGATCTCAAAATCACTTCCGTTTCTAAGAGAGCTCCAAAATGCCCACGTTCTGACCCATCTTAACGTTATATTCAGATTCTAAATTACAAGGGGAGACAGACACACAACAGAAAGCTGTGCTGCTACTAACCTTTCTGATATTTTGGAATCTGTGTACAGAAGCTCACTGGAAAGTTTTGTTACTCTGGTAAATAAATCATCCCTGAGGTAGCCAGAATCCAAGCCAGTTAGGGTTTAATAAAACAATGTGAACGTTTTGTATAATGTTCAGAAATATATTAAAACCTGGAGGAAACCAAGGCTGAACCCTTCTGAAAGCAGGCTATTAATTTCATTCCAGCTCCAGGAAAGACATGTGTGTGGCTCTTGCCAGAATGTGACAGGTGCATCAGGGAAGGAAAGATATCCCAGGTTCCTTGGCTCCACCTCCTCATCTGATATGTTTAAGTAATCTTTGCAAGGCATGTAAGATTCAACTGAAGCTGCCACTGCCCCACTGTAGGATGAATTGTTAATATTCCAAACCAGCAATACTGGGACAGACACCACAAAATAGGCTTCCCCACTCCTGTTGCCTATTCTACTTTCCCACAGTAGTAAAACATAGTTTGTGAACAGCTTGTGAGTCATTCAGTCTACAGACCACAGCAGATGTTGGGTTGGGAGGTTGAACATGTTTGGTAAAAACACAGAGAGGAGCCCTACTTTATGAAACTCTAGTCCAATTTAGAGGACCTAAGGAAGCTGAGAGTCTAGCAATGTCATTATAGCATTCTCCCCAGTGGTGTAATCTGACCATCTTAGAAAGCAAAGTAGGAGTAGAAGATTTTTTGATTGCTCCCTTCTTGTGCTTTTAATACCAATGACTTCCCTATAGTAGCTTGAACAGAGAATCGGGCTCTATTGTATAGTACAAGTCAATTTACTTTTTCTTGCCAGTTTTTTAAAAAGAAAAAAACAGAGGATAAAAAGAGAAAGTAAAAAACTCTGCTCCTTTCTGATTAGCTAATTATTTATGCTTTTCACCCAAGAAGAAAAGTAGATGTTTAAGAAGTACCTTTGCGTTTGTAGTACATTGATAGTGGTCGGGGTACAAGATTGTGCAGCTGTTAAAATGCATATTGGTTTTGAACTCTTATAAGGAAAGAAACTTCACTATTTTTCTAACATGCTGACAAAGCAGAGTTTTGCAAGAGTACCAAATAATAGTTGAAGAAATTGATCTTCATGTCCAAGATTAAACTGGAAATCGGGTTACATGTTTATCATATCAGAAGTCTCCCACCGTATGGTTTGTTTGAAATATGAGCTGGAATGAGCATTTGTCACATTTTTAGGTCTTATAGAATAATGCTTCTGTTCTCCACTCTCTCCCGTTGTTTATTTTAGTCGTTAGCCATTTGCCCTGAAGAGCATGATGATTACACATGGATGTATTTTGCAATGTCAAAAACAAACAAACAAACAAACAAACAAAAAGCAGAAATCATTCTGATGATTTTATGAGATATCTGCAGTGGTGAACTAACTGGTAAACCAGCTCTTTCCCTTTCCATCTCTCTCCCCCCTATCCTTTCCCCCACAAAAGAACTAAAAAAGCCTTGATTTGTAGCATTTGCTGATTTCTGTGTTATAAATACTCCCATCATAGCCAATTTCAGGCTAAATGTGTTGTGACTGAACACAGAGTTGGAAAGAAGTGATAACAATTTGCTCTCAGTAGCCAATGTGAGCCAGCTCCAGCAGACCCCTAAGTCAATACATTCTAACAATTTAATAAGTTTCACTTTTGATAACTCTAAAATACTGAGACAGTAATGATTAGTTTCCAAACAATGTATCAGTATAGAAGCATGTAATTATCCATTTATAAAACCCACATACTTATATACATATGTATGTCATGAAAACTAGTTTGAACATCTGCAGTCATTTCTGTTGAGCATTTTTAACTAATGTGAAAAGTGTAAAGTTTAGACTTGTACCTGCTATTTAACTAGAAATATAATTGCTAATGAAGGGATGGTTATATTATCCTCAAAAGTATGAACTGAGCTGCATCTTTTTTTAAAAAAATATTTATCTATTTATTTATTACTCTTCCCCACCTCGTTTCATCTTTTTAAATGAATCAAAAGCCTTTTTGTCTTTTCAGAGAGAAATTCAGGGTTCAGACTGAATAGTGACCATCTCTGACTTTCCTAACCTCTCATGCTGCCAGAATTACTGCCTCTTTCCTTTCCTTGCTGTAATTTTTAGTGAGAAAGATACTTTCAGTTCTAGGAGGAACATTGTGAAACCTTGAGGTCACAGAGGGTAAGATCAAATTAATGAGAAATTATTGAAGGTGATTTTGAAAACATTTAGTCTGGGTACTGTTTGTTCAAATGAGTTTCAAATGTATATACCATACCCTCAAAGCAGAACTTCTCTGATCACCAATTGTGAGGGGAAGTGGAGTGGGCTGGAGAGGACTAGAACTGCTTTTAGTCTGCTTCTATCCCTCTCCTCCTAATGAACCTTCTCTGGGCTCTGAGATACATTTGGGAAATACAATTTTAAAGACTTTCTCTATCATTACCTGTCCACATGAGGCCAGCAAAAATGGGCAATATCAGAACCAAACCAGTCTCATTCACTGTAGCTGGTCTTCAAAGCAGTATGGCGATCTGAAGCCATACTGATTCTATAGTACATTATGTGTGTTATTTAGGCCAGCAGAATGCTCCCAAATTCTGGTCCAATTGTTTAGTCAAGATCGGATTGGGGAACCAGCTGTAGCTCAATTGGTAGGGTGCCGGTTTGAGCAGGCAGACTGCCTCGAGAAGGCAAGCTGCCACGCGGTGAGCTGACTCGGCGGGTCGCCACAGCGGGGGGAGACAAGCAGACACAGAAGAATGCAAAAATGAACACAGCAAGAACAAGCAGAAAGGGGGGGATATATAATAAATAAAAAATAAATCTTTTAAAAAAAAGATCGGATTGGTCTGAGTCATCACTAACAATGGTATTAAGTACATTAGACCATATTCTATTTTATTTTAGTTTAAATAATATTAAAGTCATGCAAAATTTATTTTTTAAAACCTTATGTTAAAACCCTAAATCAATGAGTTTTGAATTGTGTTCCCTAGAGCCCTAGAGTGCTGTGGAGTAGCACCTCAGAAATGGCTTCTGGGAGTTGGCTGTTTTGCAGAGGCCAGTTTGGCAGGCACCTGGGTCCTCCACCATCCCACAGTTCCTTATACCCCCACTGAATTGTTTTTAGATTTTGGTAAAACTTTGACTTTTTAACTACTAGCAATTGAAAATTCCTCTTCTAACCTTAATGGCAATTTCAACAGTCCTTGAATTTTGAAACATAATTCAGAGCTCATCTTTGCATGCAAGCATTATCCATCCTTCACTTAGCTTGAATTGTTTATTTTACAAACATGTGATTTTCCCAGGTATATGATCAGAATTGTTCAAATTTTAAGAATTTGCTTATAGTGCACATCATAAACAAATCGAAGTTTGGTGACTCACCCAGGGTTACTACCAAGGCTAAGTAAAGTTACTACTTTCATGAAGCCTGAGTCTTTAAGAAAAAGACACTCTGACTAATAATGCAACAATATTTTTTAGTTCTACTCCAATTTGTGATATAATTGTAAAAACAAATTATTATCTCTGATGAGATACTATTTAAGAAAACCCTCTGATAATTTGAAATACCCACAAAATGATATTTCTAGATAGTTAAAGCACAAAATCTATCTCAAGAACTTAAAAGTCTGTCATCCTTCTTAGCCCCAGTGGGAAGATAGCTGTTTGTGCCTCTGTCTAGAACTTTGATGCCTAAAAGGGAAGCACCATGGACAATGAGGCCAGCTCTTAACTCCAGGGATTTACATCATGAAGTGACACAACCCCTTGGATAAAAGGAGCAGGTCAAACCATGTCATGATAGTCTTAGGTTTAGAGTTTGAGGGGCTTAGACAGACTCCTTGTAATTTCTAATAAACTTTGAAGACGGCTGAACTTCAAACTCAAACCTGTCTACAGCAGTACCCCACATAAAACCTTTCAGTGCTTACCCTTTGCAATCTGAATAAAATCTAAATTACCATCACCCACAAGACCCCATATGATCTGACTTCTTGCTTTTCTCTCTGACATTATGTCCATCTACTTTGCCCTTCTTTAGCTCTTCTCTGGCTATACTAGCTTTCTTAATGTCTCTTCAATGCACTGGACTTGTTCCTGTCTCGGGGCCTTTGCATATACTTTCCCCCTTGATCTTCCCATGGCTGCCTATCACTTAGGTCTCCGGTTCAATGTCACTTTCTCAGAGAAGCCATCCCTGACCCTTTGTCCAGAGCAGGCACCCCCAACAGCCCCATGATTTCTACCATATTGCCCAACTTATTTTCTCCATAGCACTCTTGGTGCCTAAAATAACTGCATTTATCTATCTATGTGTTTATTATCTCTCTCTCTCACACTAGGCTTTCCATTCCTTGAAAGCAGGGACTTGGTTTTCTTTAGCACATTATCCCCAGTGCTCAGAATAGAGCCCAGCACACAGAAGGTCCTCAATGGACAGCCACTGATTGACTAACAATATGAGTTTCATCTATGGAGATATTTCTCTTCATTAGTAGTTTGAGAAAATGATCATTTCATATTTCTAATTTAAAGCCCCACAAAGAAAGCTAAGACCTTTTCTGTCAAGAGTTCAATGTTATTGCTTGCCTCCTAACTCTTTTAGACTTTATCAATCAGCCACCTCTATTCCATGACCTATTTCCAAATATCACCCAAGCACTCTGACACCGAGTCTGGATGAAAGTGTTTGACTCAGAAGGAAAATTGGTTGGAGTGAGAAAAAATGTGTGGGTCCCTAGGAAGAACTGGGCAGATGTGGGGTGGGCACTCTTCACTTCAAGAGGAAAGAGGAAGTAGAAGGGAAGAAGAATGGAGTAAAAAAGGG
>PVKH010032479.1:0-12157 GCA_004027955.1 Chaetophractus vellerosus | reverse complement strand
AAATCTCCTTCTCCAAATCTCCTCTCTGCTTCTCTCTAATCTCTGCTTCTACTTGAGACCACCCCCACCGAGGGGTGGGGCTCAACATCTCACTGACGTGGCAATTAACGCTCTACTCATAACTTAATCATGCCCAGATGAACAGATGAGCTTACAAACATAATCTAATTTATATTTTTGGAATTCATAATTAATTCAAACTCAAACCATCACAGATGCTCTAAACAAAAGTGATTGTTGTTACTTTATAATAAGGCATGTTTTGGTAATCTTTATTCCTCATTTTGCCTTTAAGTGTTCTTAAATCCTTAATAAGTAATTTCAGGGCAGCAACATCCTCTACTCCCCTGTCCCAGGAGATACCTCTGAAAAAAAAAGGAGCAGATAATAACAAGAATGATAATTTTTCACAAAACCAGAAATCTCAAGGGAGTTATACCTTCAAAAGCGCTGCTAATATACTGTCATTGGTCTAAAAGCAATTCATGAAGATAGTCTAGGAAGAAAAATTGTGATAGATCTGCACTGTATTTCTTAAGCCAGGAAATGAATATCTCTTAGGATACAATAATTTTAAAGAGAAACTTCCTTACACATAGGCCACATATCTGCAGATTGTCCTCTACAGCTGTTCTTCTTTAATTCATTCAACAAGCCTTTAGTGAACACATATTATTTGTCAGGGGCTTGAGGTACAGAGATGAATAAGCCAAAATCCCCACTCACGGGATGCTTCCCAGTTTGTTTAGGAAGGTAAACAAGTTCAATTTAGATTCTACTTATGATTTTGCTGGTTTATTTAAAATAATATAAATGACCTATGATGCATTTAATTGTCTTTGAATAAACAAAGTATCAAAGTTTAACATAAAGAAGAGTGCTAGGAATTGCACCAAAGTTTAAACATCTGCTTTTCCTCATGGAAGTGTCAGTTTTGAGAAAAGGACATTTTTAATTTTATTTAAATCGCCTTAATGATTTGCACCTGATGGTCACTGAGTGGTACTGCTGGTCTTCGGAGAATCCTGCTGATGCCACAGGTTCAGGGACTTTCTTTTTGTTCCCATTCTAGTGACTCTTAGACCTGCTTGCAATGCCAGCTCCTTCAGGCAGCATGGTCCTCTGGTCTGTGATGGCTTCAGGGACTGCGAGGATGGCGAGGATGAGCAGAACTGCACTCAAAGTGAGGAAGTGTCCTCTGTGCTCTGCTTTTCTTCCTACAAAACACCCCTACGTCAGAATCGAAATACCTTTGCTGGGTTAGGGTAATCAACTCTGCCCAGTTCTCCTGGAACTTTCCCAGTTTTAGCACTAAACGTCTAGGTCTTTGGAACCTTCTCGATCCCAGACAAAACAGGAGAGTTGGTCACCCCAACTGGGGTGGAGTGGGGTTGTGTAAGTGTGGTGGGTGTGTGAGTTCATGTGTGAATACTGGTAGATTCTCATTGCCTACTCACTTTTTTTTTTTTTTAGTTGGTACTGGGGATTGAACCCAGCACCTCATATGTGGGAAGCAGGTGCTCAACCACTGAGCCACACCCATTCCCTGCCTACTCATTTTTTTGGGGGGTGGGGTTTTTAATTTTTTAAATTAATTTTTTATTTTTAATTATGTAGTTATTATATTACATAAATGTTACATAAAAAATATAGCCCACCCTCTCCCCCTCCCACACTTTACCACATTAACAACATCCCTCAGTATTGTGGTACCTTTGTTATAATAGATGAACACATATTGAAGCATTGTACTAGCCAAGGACTATAGTTTGCATTATAGTTTATACTTTTCCCTGCATAATTTTACAGGTTTTGACAATATGTATAATGGTCTGTATTTGTCATTGCAATGTCATGCAGGCCAATTCCAATGTCCCCAAAATGCCCCCATGTTGCACCTATTTTTTCCCTCTCTCCCTTCTCAGATCCTCTGCCTTTATATCAATGATACAAGTTCTTCCATTGCTAGAATAATCATAAGTCTACTTTAGTCCATAGTTGCTTTCCACCCTTATGCTTGTTCATTCCTCAATCTTGAGGATTTTGACATGGTGATAGGCAGTGACTAGCAAAGGACAGACCATTACATGAGGCCCTTGATATTGATGGTTGTATTTATGAACCTTTTCTAGTAAAACTGAAACTTAGTCAAGTATTTTATATTGCCTAAGACCTACTTCCTGAAAGCCTCCTTGTTGCTCAAATGTGGCCTCTCTCTAGCCAAACAGCATATAAATGCACTACTTTTCTCCCAGTGTGAGACATGACTCCTGGGGATGAGCCTTCCTGGCACCAAGGGACTATTATCAAGCACCAACTAGTGATGAATCTGAAAAAAGACCTTGACCAAAAGGGGGAAATATTAAATACAAATGAGTTTTTATGGCTAAGAGATTTCAAAGTGAGTTGGGAGGTTATGCTTATGCACATCTCAGCAGGATCTCCTTGGGTGCCACAGTAAACAGTGCCTCAAACAGTGGGGCTCCTGAGGGCGCTAGAGACATCTAGATACTGTAGGCAGGGCAGACAATCTCAGGAATTTGGCTCCCTGTCAATGGGCTTTACTTTGGAATATATGCTCCCCAATGTAACAGAGTAAGACTCGTTTGTAATTTCCCTACACATGGTTTTTCTGCCCCTTTAATTTGAACCTGTAATTAGCACCATACTTGTTAAATATATGTCCCAGAGACTTAACTCTTTGGCCTATTCATATGCTGTTTGAGCCCTGAATCTCAGCAGAGTTGCAACACCTACTCACCTGTTCACTGGACTCACCCAGGACAACTAACAAGGAGATGATGATGGAGTGCCTATCCCAGGATGCACAGAATGTCTGCAACAGCAAGCAATAGAGTTCCATCCATCTGCCCCATGGGATCTAAGCCCTCTCTCCACCGCTTACTCACTTTTAATGCTGCCTAGACTTAGGGCCTTACATAGAGGTTCTCGTCTCCGATGAGACACATCCTACTCCAGCCCACGTAGAACACACACCTCCAGGGTTGTGAACAAATGTGCTGTAATTCACAAAGTTTTGTCCATTTGTTTTCCCCAATGGTATAAAAGACTGGGTGTGGTGGTGATTTTTGCTCAAAATTTTTCTTAGAGGACTAAGCAAGGTAACAGCAAAGAGACTGTGGCCTAAAGTCACTGATGTGGCCACATCCTTTGCATCTCGCCTAGAGCAGAAGTGGATGTGAGGCCATTGGGTTGATTCCTGACAGGTGTGCCCACTTACCCTCCTTCCAGTGGCTCTGATGAGATGAAGCAATGTGTTACTCCAGGTGCTTCATTTTTCTCTGCCATTTTCCCCAGAGTACCTTTAAAATAGCCAGCACATGCTTAAACCATCTTTCAGATAGTTCTGTGTCATTCTGTTTCTGCCTAGGAAAAACTGTTTCTCCTTTTGTTCATTTTTAGGCGTTCCATGCAGCAACAGAACTTTTAAATGTGGCAATGATATTTGCTTTAGGAAACAAACTGCAAAATGTGATGGGACAGTGGATTGTCCAGATGGAAGTGATGAAGAAGGCTGCAGTGAGTAGAGACATGTTCCTTCTGATTCCCATTCTCCTGTTGGCGTAATCCCTCTGGTAGCAGTTGCCACAGGCCCAGGGAAGAATAGGATATACCGGTGAACTGCGTCTGAACTTGTTTCTCAGCAATAAATACTCTAGAGTGGATTCTGTCTCATTTCTTAACTACCAACAACTCAGTAGATGTTTATGATGACAACTTTCACTTTCTAATATCTCTAATTGAGGAAGAAGATCTTAAATAAAAACCTATGCAAAAAGAAATAGATGCTGGAACACAGAGGACGATTTTATTACCTATACCTTATGTCACGAACAGAAACAAGGGCCAGATCTTTTTCTTTCTTTCATTATTTTTTTTTCTGTTTTTATATCACTTTTTTCATTAGAGAAAGTGGTAGATTTACAGAAAAATCATGCAAAAAAAATGCAGAGTTCCCACATATCACCCTATTATTAACACCTGGCATTATGTGGTACATTTGTAACAATTGGTGAAGAACACTTTTATAATTGTACTATTAACTATAGACCATAGTTTTCCTTAAGGTTCACTGTTTGTGTTGTACAGTCCTATGTTGTTGTTTTTAAATTTTTTTTTTAGTAACAAAAATACAACTTAAATTTTACCCTTTTAACCATATTCAAATATATAATTCACTGCTGTTTTTTGCATTCACAATGTTGTGCTATCATCATCACCATCCATTACTAAAACTTTTTCCATCAACCCAAATAGAAACTCTGTACAGTGTATTAACTCTGAAACCCTACCCCCACACTGGCCCCTGGTAACCTATATTCCAGTTTCTGACTATAATTTCCTTATAGGTTCTTTCTTTAACCGTGATCTCATAACTGCAATCTGCCATATGTTCTTATTAGTCATGTGGTTTCTAATTGGTCATGTGGCAACATGTTTGTTATATATGTTCCTTATCAATACCATTTGCATGAGAAAGCAATTGCTCTGATAACTAGTTTCACTTAACAGATTTTCATTTGTTGGGGGTTTGCAATTTCTCCTCTAAATGCTTTCACTCAAATTAGGAGAACTTCAAAGACACACTCTACTCTGTTACATTAGGAACGAATCTTTTCCTCTCTACCAAATAACCTGAACTCCGAGGGCTGCTGTTTATATCAGTTCAGCTATGACTAACAAGCCCTCTCCTCCCCTCTCTCTGTGTCAGGTATGTTTCCAGGAAGTGGGTGTGTGTGTGTGTGTGTCAGATTTTTGGTGCTGATTTTAGACGGACCCATATTGTCCCTCTCTCCTGGGTAAGCAGGAGATTTCAAATTGCTTACCTCATTAAGTTCCCAACCCGGCACTAAACCTGGCATAACTTCCAGGTTTTCTTCCAAGCCTGCCTTTAAATCATGCGACCCTTTCTCTATCAAAGGCTGCAGCAGGAGCTCCTCCACCCTCCACCGCATCATCGGGGGCACTGACACTCAGGAAGGGGGCTGGCCATGGCAAGTCAGCCTCCACTTTGTTGGATCTGCCTACTGTGGTGCGTCAGTCATCTCCAGGGAGTGGCTTCTGTCCGCCGCCCACTGTTTCCATGGAAGCAGGTAGGCAGGGCATTACAATCCTCACTCTAAAGTCTTACCCTTTCTGACTACAGACTACATCTGCCCTCAAATCGTGGGGAGAGCTCCCTGTTGGAGAAATTCAATCAATTCAATTGTTTCTCTCTCTCTCTCTCTTTTTTTTTTGGTGTGGATACTTAACGTGTGCCTAAGATTTTAAAAGGTATTATTCATATAAAGAAAAAAGAAAAACACAAAGGAACACTAAGAATGAATAGGCTTTTGCTAGGCTTGAGAAAACAAGATAGATTTGCAAGTCAGAGGGAGCGAAGCCTATAGGAGTGTTTTGGGAATATGGATAAGATCTGGCATTTGAGGATGGCTAAGCACAGGGAGCACTTTAATGAATGGGAGAGGGATCTGGAAAGGTCCAATTGGGGTGGCATTGGAGGGGCTCTGTCTGCCTTTACCAATGGGATTATTAGATTATTATGGGGCGAAGCAAGGATTAAAGGAAAGCTTAGAAAATAATCTTTCTTAAAATTTGAGCTTATTTGCAATCTATTGGATCTTAGGTACAAAAACAATATCATTCATTTATCATTCCGAATTTTTTTAAATGGCATCTTTCAACTTATCTATACAATTTGAGTATTTGATTCTCCTAGAAACTCCAGGATTGACGTAATTAATAAAGTAGCTTCTCCCCTCTTTGATCATTAGTCTTTTAAGCTGTGAAGCTGCTTTAAATGATATGTTGACCATAACATCCCCCTGGGTCCCCAGGGCCACCCCTCAGAAGTCAGCTAAGCAGATTAGTGACCACATTTTTGGGGCTTTGTCTTTATTTTTCTTCAAGAGCTTTATGTTCTCGAGCCAGAGTAAGGCTGCCATGTGGGTGGGGATGGGAGCTTCACCAGGAGACAGCAAGACTCGTTGACTCATTCAGGGCCATGGGGGTCAGGATTAGGATTCAGGCAGGACTCGTAGAGGGGGGGGTGCCCCCATGAATGGTCACTCTTGAGCATCTAGAACTGTGGTTTTTAAGGCTTCCACTATTTTGCAATGAGACATTTCATTAAAATTCTGCTCTTAATACTTTGATTTCTAGTTTATCTTGGAATTCATATCATGTGAATTTGGTGGAAGCATCCCTAGACCACCACTTTACTGGCCCTCTCTGTCACCATTAAATACCATTGTCAGCATGAAGAGCAAGAGTCTTACGAGTTAATCCTAGTCACCAATGTTCTTGGCCTGTGTGTGGTTCATGTAACACCAGTAGCAAGAAAATATCTCAGCATTTCCTTAGGGTTTTGTTGAGTGACTGTTCCAAACATAGCCGTAATTTGCTACCCCTTCTACAGCTTACCACATCTATGGTCTTATTAAGAGCCCAGGGAAGTTGTATTTCTTGCCAGGTCCCTGGACCAAACCAGAGGGCTACAATAGGGACTCAAAGCCAGACCTCCCTTTCCTCAGTCCTTATCTCTCTGAGGAGTGCTTTTCTCACAACCACATGTGGCTCTTCCTGCCTCTGACCCTGGGCTTCATTCCGTTTCTACCAGGCTGTCAGACCCCACACCGTGGACTGCTCACCTCGGGATGTACGTGCAGGGGAGTGCCAAGTTTGTTTCCCCGGTGAGAAGAATTGTGGTCCACGAGTACTATAACAGCCAGACCTTTGACTATGATATTGCTTTGCTACAACTGAGTGTTGCCTGGCCTGATACCCTGAAACAGCTCATCCAGCCAATATGCATTCCTCCTGCTGGCCAGAAAGTGCACAGTGGGGAGAAGTGCTGGATAACCGGCTGGGGGCGAAGGCACGAAGCAGGTGTGTGCACCAATGAATGGTCATAGCCCTCCCCTTCAGATAATAATGATGGCTCATGTTGCTGTGCTGCTTTGGGGTTCACAGAGAGGTCTCATTTAAGCCTCCCAACAACTCAGTGAGGTAAAGTGGGGGAGAGGATTATTATCCCCATTTTATAATGCTCTCCGCCTACTCCAAAAGCAGTAGGGACCACGCGATGGCAGAAGGGCTATCTGTAAGCAAGGCAGGATTGGCTAGATAGCATGGGCCCTTTTCAAACCCCAAGGCTTTTGCTAGGTTTTCCTTATAGAAGAGTAACTCCTCCCTAGCTATTTCTAGGTTCCCTTTTTATCTGTAGAAATGATTTGGTTCTATGTAGTGGAGAGAAGGACATACACACACACACTCATACATCCTACTTTGTCAACTCATAGACAACAGCCCCAGAGGAGTGTGCAGGTTTGTCCTGCACAAGGGCAAGTTCAGGCCTGGAAGTTATACATCAACCTAGAAGGAAAACACCTTTTTTCCCCTATCTGCAGTTCCTCCTCCCAGAGGGGTATCTTTTAAAATATACACAAAAGCAGGGTGTATGTTAGCTAAGCCCCTACAGCTGCCCTGTCAAGGTTTTCCATTGTTCAGGGTTCAGGTTTGATTCTGAGTTTTTAGTGAAGGACAGAATCCAAAGCTTAGCTAAAATCTCCCCAAAGGTTAATACTAAAGTAATACTAATACTTTCCCTTGATCTCCCAATCATCTCAGATTTGCATTTCTTACCAAGGGTTTTAAAACAGATACATTTTCTGTAAATTTGGAATGTTACCCTGTAACCTTGCACTGATCCTCTCTGAAGATTCATTGTGGGCAGCTGCTCAAGTGCTCACTGACTTCTTTGAGTAATTGAAGCAATGCTGAGGTGTCAGCATCCCAACAAGGGAAGGCAACTAACAGTTTGAACGCTGCCACTAACCCATCAGGACTGTACTCAGTGCTCTAATTACATGATTATGTATCGTAAGAAGAAAGAGCCTACTCAACCACCCTATCATATTTTCTTTATAAGCATGTGTGTGTGTGTGTATTTATTTTCCTGAATCTTCTTAGCTGGACAGGTTTAAAAGGAAGTTAAAGGGCCATAACCAAGCTGTTATGTTTTGGTTCCTAGAATACTGCCACATATAGGTTATGCCTCTCTCAGTTAGTCTGCTAGGGCTGCTGCAACAAAGTGTAACCAACTGGGTGGCCTCAAACAATAAATTTATTCCCTCAGTGTTCTGGATGCCAGAAGTCTGAGATAAAGGTGTCAGCAGGGCTACCCTCCTTCTGATACCTGCAGGGGAGGGTCCTTTCTTGGCTCTTTTAGCTTCTTGCAATCCTTGGTGTTCCTTGGCTTGCAGCTGCATCACCTCCGTCTCTGCCTCCATCCTCACATGACTTTCTCCCTGCATGTGTCTGTGTTTCTTTCTCTCTTCTTATTAGGACATCAGTCATATTGCATTAAGGTCCACCCTACTCCAGTATGAACTCATCTTAACGAATTCCAACTGCAATGACTCTATTTCCAAACAAAGTCACTTTCTGAGGTATTGGGGGTTAGGACTTCAACATATTTGTGGAGGACACAATCAACCCATCGCACACTCCATGAAGGGGCCTCTTGACTGGTAATTATTGTGATAACCACTGCTGTCTCTCAGTCCTACTGAAAGCAGAAGGTCCATGAGGAAGGAGCGTGGCACAGTGGTCAGGGGTTCCCTGCTTTCTTACTTGCTAGCTGTGTGTGTTTAGCCTCTTAAGCCTCTATTTCATTATCAGTAAAATGGGGATAATAATAGGATTTGCCTCAAAACATTGTGATGAGGATAAAAGGAGATACTATAAGTAAATTGTTGAATAAAACCCTCAATAAGTATAGTCATTATCATTATCCATGATTTCAACTTCCAATCCATTTTCCAGACAATAAAGGCTCTGCTGTTTTGCAGCAAGCAGAGGTAGAGCTCATGGACCAAACACTCTGTGTCTCCACCTATGGGATCATCACGTCGCGGATGCTGTGCGCAGGTGTAACTTCAGGCAAGAGAGATGCTTGTAAAGTAAGTCAGATTACCTTCCCCTGCCTAACATATACTTTCATAAATGCTGTCATACTTAGTCTACACAACACTGGGAAATAATTAGAGCAGGTGCTGCCCTGAATTCATTAGAGCTTCCCAGAGATTAATTATAATCCAGTTGCCTAAGACCAGCGAGAGTTGGTGAAAGAATTGGGTCCAGTTGGTGAAAGAATTGGGACAAGTTTTCTAGGTCTCTTGTATTCTCCAACATTCAGAGGATGGGCTCATAATTCATCATTCTGCCATGATTTTCTCATATCCAAGAAGCAAACACACATACACACACAGAGACACTCTTTCAGGATTGCTACCTATTTCCTTAGCCTTCTGCAGTAACAAGGCCTTTATTTACTCACTCCTCTGAAGCACAGGCTGGGGGGAAAGTGAGGAGGAGAGGGAGCGATGACAGAGGATACTCATCTGTTGGCCTCTGAGTAGGCCCTTTTCAGTCTAAAATTGGAAGTCACTTCTGAGGGAACATTTCTCTGAGCCTCAGGTTCCAGTCTATCCAGATATTTACGTGATACCCACAGGGTGAGTGAACAGATCATTTAGAGGATGAGGACAGAGAGAACTGCTCCCCTCTCTTTCCACAACCTTAGTTACCTTGATACAAAAATTCATTATAATAATGATTTTTGTTTTCTGAGTTTCTATTTTGTGTCAAGGCCTTTTACATAAATTCACTCAAATCATCTTTTCATCCCATTTTACAAAAGTGGAAACCGAGGCAAAGAGAAGTTACATAAATTACTCAAAGTCATATAGCTAGTAAGACAGTGCCTGAGCTGTGATTTGGATTTCTTGTCTCTCTGATCCTAAAGCTATAATGTTTTGGGCACTTCCTGCAGCTGGTCAGTTACAGAGCCAACAGGATTTATGAGTTAAATTAGACTTAGCATTAGTTGAGATAGTACGGGGGCAAATAAAATAACGAGAGCCCATTTTCCCACTAGTTAGGATTTACTTAACCAGGTATGGAATTTTATGTATTGGATACAGGTTCTTTTTTATCTTTGCTTCTTAAATTGAAGCTTTACTTACCCTCCAAAATAGGAATTATAATTTGAAGGTGTAATACTTTAGGAATTATGTGTAAGCTTTGACTTAGTTGAGTTTTTGCTTTCTGGAATTGAGACTCAGAAGAGATTCTCAAGTGAGGGTGATTTGCCTGCCTGTGATCCTTAGGCTTGCTTCACTGGACCTCTCTTCCTCCCCAGGCCATGAACCAACCTCTCAAGTTGCATGGCCCAGAGATAGAGGTCAACCTTACAAGATAACTCTATGGCATAAGGTTGCCACGAGGATTAAATTGCCCACAACAGTGCTTAGCCCACCAAATAAATGTTAACTATTATTATTGTTGTTTGTTCCTTGTTTGGAGGTATGTAAGAATGTTTTCCTTTGCAAGACTCTCCCAATGTTGTTCTTAGCCTAAAGAATCAAGTTTCTTGAGATGAATGCAGCTTTTTGATTATAGGAAGAATAATTCCAAAATGACATTAGACGTTTCAAATTGCTTCTTGCCCCCTTCCCAAACTATATAGTGATTAGTCAATCAAAAAACCCATCAGGATGTGAGTTTTGAATGCAGTGTATTAGACACCTTAGTGAATAAATTGATTATCAAGGGACAAGTGTGCCTCATACTTACATTATATTCTTGTGCAGGGAGATTCCGGTGGACCTTTATCTTGTCAAAGAAAAAGTGATGGAAAATGGATTTTGACTGGCATTGTTAGCTGGGGACATGGATGTGGAAGACCCAACTTTCCTGGTGTTTACACAAGAGTGTCAAACTTTGTTCCTTGGATTCATAAATACGTCCCTTCTCTTTTGTAATTCTGTTGTACTTTTGACTGTGATTTATGTGATAGATTCTTTTTAAAAATTCAACAATTAATAAAATGAGTCACCTCAAGTTTTCTTCTGGAAATGTAAGATCACACACATTTGGTATTTATTGACAGGCAGATTAATATGTATTTTATTTCATAAAAATATACTCAGTGATATAGCTATCTTCATTCTTAAGCATAGACGAGACATAAATCAGGGATGAAATTCTGTCATGAACCAAGCCTCTGAAATAAGATAGGAAATGGATGAGATGCTCAGGTATCCTACCTTTATTTTATTTGTGCATTCAATGTGCAGGTATTTATAAGGATTTAGGCAAATCTGATGTCTTGAAACAAGAAGTTCCATGAAAGACCATACTTAATCTTCGGCATTCCACTGAAATTAATGCAAAAAATATTCACCTCATAAATGAGGATAAAGCAAAACTTAATTATTGGCAGAAGAACTACCTCCTTTGTTGCTTTCTGATCCAATTTTGCCAAACCGTATCACAGTAGGCCTTCCTCAGCCATGGCACACAGAAATGCTGGGTGTAGAGAAACCAACCAACCAGCAAGAAACCTGACGATTGGCAACCATCACTAAAATGATGGAATGATGCATCTTGGTAGCTGGTTTGAAAGCACATTTGTTTGATTCCAGGAAAATTGTGGTAATATTGGTTAGCAGTTGAAAAGCAAGAGTAGTTTCTATTATAGTTGTGGAAGTGGGATTTTTGGCAATATTTCACTTAGCTTTGGTTTCTTTTATAACCCCCCCAATGGTAAACACTTTCTTTTATTTTCAGGGCCTTATAATACCTAGCATAATATAAAATCTTCAGTAATGCCTAATACATAGATCTTGGTTAATCTGGCCTTATAATTTTTGTTTTCATTAACAGAGGACAGACTTAACAAATATCACCAAATAGGTGAAAACAGCAGACTAGAGAAGAATAATGTTATCTGTCATCCCTGGGACAAAGTCAAATGTGTAATAACAATACTATTTTTTTTTTTTAAGATTTATTTATTTTATTACATATCTCCCCTCCCCCCCCCGCTGCGGCGATGCGCCAAGACTGGTCGCTGTGCAGGCGCGGCTTTCCCCGCTTGTGGGCGACTTCTGCTTCCATTCACGGCCGGCTCTCAGTTCGCGGGTGGCTGGCTGTGCTCCATTCGCGGGCGACCTGCCCTGCCCGTGGCAGCTTTTGCCCTGTCCGTGGCAGCTTTTTGCCCTGCCCACGGCGGCTCTGGCCCGCCCATGGCAGCTTGCCATTCTCAAGGCGGTCTGCCTGCTAGGAGAGG
>PVKH010032478.1:0-12162 GCA_004027955.1 Chaetophractus vellerosus | reverse complement strand
GAGAGAGGGAGAGAGGGAGAGAGGGAGAGAGGGAGAGAGGGAGAGAGGGAGAGAGAGAGAGAGAGTCAAAAGAACACAGGAGCCGACCTGAAGGACCTCCTAACGGTCAAAGCTGAAACAATTTTACTTAGAGAAGACTCAACTGTATCCTCTTCAAACATGCTGCTTAATCATATAAATTCCTGGATATGGATGGGGAGCAAAGCAAGGGGAGCTCTGGAAACTGCTGCTGGCTAAGGAAGCTAGCAAAGAAAATGTGCAGAATCTCAGCGACTTGCAAAGGAAGGAAGCTTGGGAGGAATGTTATTTCTGCGAAGGGTTGACTCAAAGTGGAAAGGTCTTGCACAAAACTGAAGGGTAGTCAGTAAGGGCTATCTTCGGTCCACTGTCAGCTTTACCCTCTGGATCCCATTTCCACCTCCTGGTGGATCCCCTGGACCCTCAGGGCTCCTGCCCTTCTTTGGAGTACCTCCAGAGTCTGTGCAGGGCCTTCCAGCCAGGACTGTCCTCCCCAGGAACCAGAGTACGCCCGTGCAGGCCGGCCCTGTCATCAAAAGACCCACAATTCCCTCAGAGACTTGTCCTCAAGCAACTGATGGGCAGCAAAACCGCCAGAAATGCAATTCCCATCAACAGGAGGCATCTGTGTTATCTCTCTCTGGTATTTTAATTTTAACTGAGGTAATTTCTTTTCTTTTCTTTTCTTTTCTTTTAAGGAGGTACCAGCGATTGAACCAAGGACCTCGTACATGGGAAGCAGGTGCTCAACCACTTGGGCTACATCCACTCCACATGTAACTTCATTTTAATTGAGGCATTTCCTGGAGAATGGGGCACTGCCTTTGTTCAGAATGATGACTGGGGGAAGTGGTAGGACCATGACCCAAGGGGGAGAGCATTTTAGGGCCACTGCCCCTCAAATCACACCACATAGGTGGTTGTCTGCTCTGCCCACATGAGCCAGGGCTGGCTGACACACGCACCCGCACACACGCGTGCGTGTGCAGCCACACACAGAGTGAACCCTGACATTGTAAAGCAAACCTCCCGAGACCTTCGTTAATTCCCCAAATCATGGATATTGAGGGAATTCTAACAGACTTACCCACCAGCCAGGACACTGGCTAACAGGCTGCCCAGCGGCCAGCTGGCCCCACACAGCCCACGTAGGCTTGACATTTTGCACACAGTGTCTTGTTTAAACTTTACAGCAACAGAATTAGGCAGGGATTGTTTTGTGCTCTAAAAACGACCCAGGTTATAACGTTTGAGGTTGCCCCAAATAGTCAAAACAACAGACAATGTCAAGTCCACGGATTCCTTGTGTACAACTCCTGTTACATATGTTTCCTCAGTTCCTGGTACCATCATCTGCCTGCTCACCCAGGCTGGCTACAGAGATTTGACTTCTGCTTCTTTCTCACTACTCCCCACCGTCCCTACCCAATATCCAGTTTTTCCCCCAATCCAGTTTTTTCCCCCAAGTACTGTTGATTGCCATTTGCATTGTTTCTACAACCAAAATCTAAGTGAGGTGTGGGCTAGGTCATGATCTAGAGGATAGTTAAATTATTCCTATGATGAAAGGGTAAACTATTTTCTGGATAGTTTGCCATATAGATACTATTAAGGAGAAGAAACATCTAATGCAATTTTTTCCATGCAATTTTGGGAGATTTATGGACCCTCTTGAAGTCCTTCCTAAGTGCACAAACCCCAGCTTGGAAACTTCTGGTATCCTGCTTTTATATTTACAAATCCCTTACTAAATTGTCAGAGTGTTAGAATTACCTGGGAAGTAGGCATCCTTATTCTCTCTCTTTTTTTTTTTTTTTTTTTTGTCAGATCAAGACACAGAGGTCAAAATTTTTTGGTAACTATCTTATGGGGCAGGGTCTTGAATGCAGGCTTCCCAAATCCACAGTCCTGGCATTTTGGCTCCACAATGTCCTTCACGTTTTGGGTAGGAAAAGGAATAGGCTCTAGAAGCATCTCCTCCACTGGATAACGGAGGGAGTGCTACCTCCACAGGTTTCCCAAACTTGGAAGCATTTTCAATGGTCCAGTGTGAATATAGTGCTTTTCCCCATAAAATTTTCTTTCCTATTCTGGAAGCACCTGAGGCCCAAGGTCAAAATGGGGTAAAAAGCCACAAAAATAGAGGCTTCTCCAGGATTTCATGCCTGTCCCGCTTGAACCCCTCCTTCCAATAAGGACCCAATATCCATAAGGAAGGCTGGATGCGGGCAGGGGCAGCAGCACCCGGGCCGGGAAGCAGTGAGGCCAGCACGGTTTTCTGGTGTAACTGGTACCCAGCACCGCCCACCATGCCCTGTCTGCAGGAAAAGCTGCCCCTGGGCCCTGTTGAAAGGGACCAAAACATTAACTGCCTATAATTTTGACATGTCAGATATTTAATAAGGAACAAATTAGCACATGGTGGTTGTTTTTTTTTCTGAGACAATCCAATTTCTATGCCAGGCACCAACTTCTATATTTCAAAATGCATTTTTGAAGGTTAATTAGAGAAGCAGCAGAGAGAATGTTTTCCAGGAGGGATTTTTCTCGTTCCCTTCCAGGTCTATGGATGGCAGAAAAAATAACTTTCAGACACTGTAAATTGAGTATGTGAAGCTGTGAGAATAAACCCATCTCATTAGTCATCGTGTCAATTATAGTATCTAAGGAACAATTTTGTAGCAACAGCATATTTATTTGATGTTGCAAAAGCTACCTGGACCCACTGTTAGGATGGTATTTGTTCTTAATGCTCCGAGTACCTCTTTAACAAAATGGCACTCCATAAAAATTTAGTGTGTTCCTACTGTAATTAAATGGCCCTAGTCATTTTTGCATTTATGATATAAACTATAATGGCTGTAAAATCCCGCAATTAACTTTCCTTGCGCCAACATTTCATACTTGAGAAATTCTCATTACAAATTTCATTACTGATTCACTTATCTGTAATTTGTCCTATGTAACCTAAAGAATATTAACAAATATAGAGTCACTTTTGCTCTATTAAAAACTAAATACAAAAGTCTTTCACCTAGCAAGTCAATCACGGTATTTCACAGGGCCCCGAAATGCTTTATATGCTACGATGAGGATGGGAAGGGGAAGAGATCGTCCGACCGGAAAGGGTGAGCGGATGTGGAGGAAAATAACTGAAGTGTCAGCTCACCAGCCTTCTCAGAGGCAAGGGGCAAATGCCTGCAAGCCAGTCCAGTGAGCAGGGAAACAGCCCCAATGGAGAAACGACAGGGAAACTCTGCGAGGAACCAGGGCTTCCTACCCAGAGGCCTGGGGCTTCTTCTCGCTTCTGCTTTAGATCTCCGACCCCGGTGCTCCTTTCCCTCTCAGGGGTCTGGGTTGGCTGGAGAGAGGCCCCCAGGCTGGTATCCAGGCTCTCCTGCTGGGTTGCTTTGGCGGAAAGCCTCTCAAAGCAACTGTGATGTTCAGAAAGATGTCAAGAGGAGAGGGGGACGATGGAGCAGAACCCCATCTGAGGGATACTTGCATTTCAATTTTCCATCGACCGAGGCCCAGACTGGCTTGTGGTGACATTTAGAGAAACTTCTCCTCCTATGAACACCCTCCCCTGCGTTTTAAGGCAGAAACAGTTATGCATCCACACTGAAATGAAGTGAAAGAATTCTAGTTCCCGTTCTGTCTCCATCTTGCTGGGAGACCTTAGAAAGTCTCTTAACCTCCATTTGCTGGACTGGGAAATGAAGGGCTTCTGCTAGAATGACCACCGAGATTCTCTTTGTTCCTCCAAGGACTGGCCTTCCAACCACAGTCCACTTCCTCAGAGAAAACCATGTTCTTCTCTTCACCCAACAAGTGGGTGGCATTGGATGCCAAAAGTCCTGTTATCGCTGGGCTTCTATGACCACACTCTCCTCCAGGAACAGCCTGCATAAATATTTCCCCCCAATAGCATCCTTTCTCGGCATTTCACCGCCTTCCGTCACTGCATTCATTTTATTCTAATTTGTAATTAACTTTTACAAAATTAAATTGGAGATAGAAAATTACTGTCCCGACATAAATAATCCTGCTGCTGGATGTGGCAGTTTTAACACAATCAACAATACAATCCATAAATGAAAGAAACGTTGTCATCCTTATTACTTCTGTGTGCTCCATCTCTTATAGAATATTACAGTGTAAATTGAAATTTTATATGATTTAATAAACCTCAAAAAGATATTATGGCCAAGTAACCACATCACTGTAACAAATTGTCCTCCTTCCTCATTCTGGAGCTTTCTCCCCACACAGGGCACTCGGCCTCATTAGCAGAGCGGTCCTTTTGACAACGCAGGTCCCATTAAAAGCACCTCGAAGAAACTATACCCCACACTGCGGAGCTTCAAAATCTATACCAGGCTGTAGTCCTTGAGGAGAGTGTTATAAAATGAAGAACTGCTCCTTTCATTTTTCATTCTGGGAATCAAGCAGCAGTCGTGGTATCTGGCCCCGTCAGCCCATCCATGCCATTTACGTGACCCAAACAGAGTTCTACATCACCACCGTAGACCTCGAAGCCCAATCATTGAAACCGCGGCAGAGGAAGGGGTTTATTACCCCTTCTGAATCAGTAGCTGGTTTTACAGGGTTACTGGTTTAAATTTAAAGTTTCTTTTGTTTTCAGAGCACCGGCGCTCACATTTGTAGCCGACTGCCATTTTTAAAAGGCTTCTAGCTCACCCAGGAATTCATTAGGGTGACAGAGGACCAGACCCGTGGTGCCATTCCAAGCCCCTTCCCAGTCTCCTCCAATTTGGAATAAGGAAGATGGGAACGTAGCACTCTCCCTAATCATGTGTGGTGTTTTTCTTGGAGCCTGTTGTGATTCCTGCAGCTTCCAGCAATGTGTGGGGACACATTCGCACTGAAGAATTTAATGACTTGTTTTACTGCTGCCTGCCATCAATATTTATCTATATTAACTGAAGGAAGGCATTCCCTGAAATGGCGTTTCACACCTCTGAGCATTACACAGTAATTCTAAAGTAGTAAGTTGCACCAAGTTCTATGGGCACACACAGAGATAGTGTGGGAATGGAAATAACCCGCCCTGAAGTTTTTAAACCTGAATTGTCTGCAGCAAACTGGAAAACCAAAGTTCAAATGATTCGAGTTGCTATAGCTGGAAATGGCTGGATAAAGAGCACTGGAAACAATCATTTCCCTGCTTGGTTTTTCTTGAGTTAGCGAGAGCACCTCTCAAGGATGTATAATAGAGAAGAAAAAGGCAGATAAGGCTATGAGGCAATGCAGATGAGAGCCACACTTCTGCCTAAATGGCTCCAGCGACAGAAGCTGAGTTGGCACTTCCAGAATTCCCCTCACCCCTCCTTTGGTGGTCAGTTCTCTCTCTCGGTTTCCCCTGTGCCAGAGCAGTTCTTCTCTAACCAGCCTAGGGTTGCCCTCCTACTCCTTCCCGCTTTATCACTTTATCTCCTCAGCGCACTTATCTGAAAGGATAGCTGACTTGCCTGCTGGTCTGTGTGTTTGCCGGCCTCCTCCCCCTAGCAGAGACAAGCCTGACCAGCTGAGCGTCTCCTGCGCGTGGCACGGCGCCTGCACCTGGCAGGGCCACCACCCAGGTGTGGGATGACTTACACACACTGCAGAACCCGAGCTGGCTGCACAGGGGCATTTCTGGTACCTTTACAGACCACCTCATTGTGAGCAGACACCTTTAAAAAGGATCATTTCGACGTCTTATGCTTCAGCTCTACCTGAAAGACCAGCATTTTCAAGACCTAGCAGATAAGAAAACTGAGGCTCAGAGAGATCGAGGGACTCACCCAGGGCTCTTCAGCTAGTTCACAGCGGCAGCAGAACCACCAGAATTCAGGCTCCCAGCAGCTCCAGGAACCAGGGCTTTCTCATATGCTGGACTCTGTCCCCAAAGATAAGCTCTCCAGTCAACAGCTTCTAGAATGGCTTGACTTTCCCATTCTGGACTGAAATGTGCTTCCTGTCATGTTTACATCTTTAGAAATCATGTTTATGGGACATCTGCACAAGGGAATTAGTCCTCAATTCATGATAGATAAGGTTTACATTTTTAATAACGGAATGAGAACTTCAGAGAAATTTTATAACTCTACCATTAACCTACTGCACTTAGATTTTATATTAATTCAAGATTACTCACCCAGTAATCTTTACAGACTTTGGAAGGAACACAGACTTGGAAGTAGAAACAGTAAACAGAGTGACATATTTTCAGTGGGGAGTCTGATTCCCAGTCTTTCTGAAGTTATAAAATGCTGCTGTCATTTGGTGGGTTCTGTAAAATAGGACTGCCACGGTGCATATTTTCCCAATAAATAAATAGAGTAGAATTAACTTATTTTCATTTTAAGATTTGGAAGTGTTCCCTGAATTAACAAGAGAGGTCCAGCAAGATGAACTGCAAGGCTGAGAATGACTGAATTAAGAAGCTGAAAACCCCTAGGTGGGACCTAGTGTGGTGGTTTGGAGCTATGTACCCCAGAAAATCATGTTCTTAAACACAATCTATTCCTGTGGGTGTGAACTCTTGTAAATAGGACCTTTTGATGAGGTTACTTCAGTTAAGGTGTAGTCCAGCTAAATCAGGATGTGCTTTGAACCTATTCCTAATGGCCTTATAGGGAAGGTCACAGAGAGGAAGACAGCCAGAGGGAGGGGCCAAAAGCTGCAACAGAATCCAGAAGACAAGGGAGAAACCAGGAGAAGCGGCCTCTGCATTGCCATGTGACAGAAAAGCCAAGGACCGAGGACCACAAGCTGCCAGCCCCAGACTACAACAGTCTTTGGGGAGAAAGCGTTGCCTTGGTGATGCCTTGATTTTGAACTTCTAGCCTCAGAACTGTGAGCCAATAAATTCCTGTTGTTTAAGCCAACCCATTGCATGGTATTTGCTTTATCAATGAGCAAACTAAAACACCTTGTACATACCAATCCCCATTCATATATGACTTTGATCATGACTTATAAAGTGATATTTAAATAAACAGAGAGGGATTGAGATGGCAGCCTAAGACAACTGTTAGAGACAGCTAAATAAAAGGGCAGATTCATGTTGCTTCAAACATGAGAATGGAGAAAAGACTCCACAGATGCTGAATCTAAATTAAAAAGAAAAAGCACCAGATAAAAGGAGGGGAGGTAGGAGAGCCGCATGGACCTGCCAGCTCATTCCCATGTAGCTTAAGAGGCACAGAGCGGCAGTGCTCCAACCTGGGCACCTTCTGCCATGGTCGCTGACAATAGAGCCACCCATGGCAATGACTTCCAAGTCCCATGCACATTCAGGCGTGGGGGTCCAAGGCCCCATAGTTCCAAAGCTGGGCCCTAGTATCCTGCATGCATGCACATACAAAGTGATCCCCCCAGAAATCAGGGTGACCTGTGGCAGAACTATTGGCAACCTGTGCACACTCCCAGCCTAGTCCTTAATTGCTGAAGCACCTAAATGAGAAAAATTGGGCATTTTTGAGCACTGGCCCCATCTGGAAATGAGAAAGAGATGAACAGTTGCATCACAAAAGATCAACTATTCACAAAAATAGGTCTCAAAAAAGAAAAAGAGAAACAAAAAGATACAAGATGTATGAGAGACAAAGGACAAAATGACTGAAGTAAGTCCTGCCTTATCAGTAATAACACTGAATGTAAATGTCTTAAACTCCCCAATCAAAAGACACAGATTTGTAGAATGGATTTAAAAACAACAACAACAACAACAACATGATCCAACTATATGTTGTTTACAGGAACTCACCCTACACCCAAAGACACAAAGAGTTTGAAAATGAAAGGATGGAAAAAAAGATTTCCACGTAAATAGTAACTAAGACAGCTGGGGTAACTACACTAATATAGGACAATATAGATTTTAACTCAAAAACTGTTATAAGAGATAAAGAAGGATCAGTCCACCAAGAAGAAAATAACAATCATAAACATATATATGTAACCATAGTGCCCCAGAATACTTGAGGCAAATATTGACAAAAGTGAAGGAAGAAATAGATATTTCTACAATAGTTGGAGACTTCAATACACCACTTTCATCCATGGATAGAACAAATAGACAGATGGTCAATAAGGAAAGAGAACTTGAACTATACTATAAATGAACTAAACCTAACAGATATATCCAGAACACTGCACCCCAAAACAGCAGAACACACATTCTTCTCAGGTGCACATGGATCATTCTCCAGGACTGCCCACATGTTAGGTCATAAAACATGTCTCAAAAATTTTAAAAATTGAAATTATACAAAGCATATTCTCTGATCACAATGGAATGAAGCTAGAAATCAACAACCGAGGGATAACTGGAAAATCCACAAATATATGGAAGGAAAACAACACACTCTTAAACAATCAGTGGATCAAGGAAGAAATGACAAGGGAAATCAGGAAATATCTTGAGGCTAATGGAAACAAAAACACAACATACCAAAACTTATAGGGGGAAGCAGATATGGCTCAACCAGTTGGGTGCCCACCTACCACATAGGAGGTCCTGGGTTTGGTCCCCGGTGCCTCCTGGAGACAATGAGCAGACAGACGAGAGAACCATCTAGGGAAGGGGGGCATAAATAAAGAACAAATTTTAAAAGTAAATAAATAAATCTTAAAAACAAACAAAAACAACAACAACAACAACAACAAAAACCCACTAGACATTCCTTTCCGATTGTCCAAAGCTTCCCCCATAAAAAAACAAACAAACAAACAAAACTTATGGGACACAGCAAATGCAGTGTACAAAGGGTAATTTATAGCTCTAAATGCTTATATTAAAACCTCACACCTGAAAGAACTAGAAAAAGAAGAATAAATGAAACCAAAAATGAGAAGAAGGAAGGAAATAACAAAGATTAGAGCAGAGATTAATAAAATAGACAATTAAAAAACTATAGAGATAATCAACTAAATTAAAAGTTGTTTCTTTTAAAAATCAATAAAATCAACAAACCTTTAGCTAGACTAACAAAGAAAAAAAAAGAGAGAAGATGAAACTAACCAAAAGCAGGAATGAAATGGGGGACATTACTACCAACCCACAGAAATAAAAAGTATTATAAGAGGATACTATGGAAAATTGTATGCCAACAAATTAGATGGCCTAGATGAAATTAACAAATTCCTAGAAGCACTCAATTTACCTGCACTGACTCAAAAAGAAATAGAAGATCTCAATGGACCAATAACAAGTGCAGTTCGAATCAGGAATCCAAAACTTCCCAACAAAAAAAGTCCAGGACCAGACTGGACTCTGGCCGAATTCTACCAAACACTGCAAAAAGAATTGACACCGCTCAAGTTTCTTCCAAAAAATTAAAGAGGGGGGAACACTTCCTAACTCATTCTATAAGGCCAGCATCACTCTAATACCAAAGCCAGATAAAGATATCAAAAGAAAAAAAATTGCTCATGTTAAGCCAGACACAAAAGGACAAATACTATATAACCGCATTTATAAGAAGTAAGTAGATTATGCAAATTCATAGTCAGAAACTAGAATACAGGTTACCAGGGTCCAGGTGGAGAGGGGAGTGGGGAGTTAACAATTAATTGGTATGTAATTTCTGTTTGGGGTGATTGAAAAGATTTGGCAGTGGATGATGGTGACAGAGGCACAATTTTGTGAATGTACTTAAACGCCCTGAATTATGTATTTGGAAAGGAGTGAAAAGAGAAATTTTGGGTTGTATATGCTACCATGCCAACAAACAAACAAAAACAAAAACAAAAAAAGCCCACAGAAACTGTAAAATACAAAGACTGAACCCCAATGTAAACAGTGGGCTAAAGTTGGTAGCACAGTTAAAAGACTGTTTCATCAATTGGAACCAAAAAAAAAAAAAAAAAAACCCTCATGAATGCAAAATGTTTGTGTGGGGGGGGGTATGTGGGAACTCTGTACTTTCTGCATGATTTTTCTGTAAATCTACAACTGCTCTAATTAAAAAAATACATAAATAGATAGTTAGCTGGAGATACATTTAAGATGCATTTAGGAAAAAAAAAAGCTATTCAGAAAATAAATACTGCTGCACCCTGCTGTTTACAGAAAACAAGGGAAGGTATATGTCTAATTTTCCACCGTCCTGGGTATCAGCACCCAGAGTAAATAAAATTCTCTACTAAAATAAGATGTCTTTTCTCTCAATGTCATAGCTTATCAAGAGTTCTAAATAAAATGAACAGCAGAGATAAAGCATGATTTATAATATGGGGCAGAAAACGGGGGGAATACGTAAAGCTTTCTTTCAACATAGCCATGCAACATCAAATCAATATCCCACTTTTTTAAGTGATTAATTAAAAATGAGCATCCAGCTCTTAATGTTTTAACTGATCTATTATCTCCATCTTTTATTTACTCTCTACACTTCTGAAACAGGATCATTTTTATTGTCTGTTGATCATTTTATTGGTATTCCCTGTATTATGGTCCGTGGAACACACACAGATGAAAAACAGTTTTGGGTATCTCAAAACCAGGATACAGAAATATTTTCTGCATTCTTTCAGGCTAACAAGCAATGACAGGTATTCAAAGCATCAAACTGTCAACACTGTGACTTTCACTGTCGTCTGCATCATAATCTGTTTCTTAGTAACACTTGGTCTGAGCAGCAGTAATAGAATTAATTATACTTCATTTTGCTGCCTTTAACAGTATTGACCAAATTTAAGAACAAATGAGAAGTGCTTATCAAGCTTGAAGAAAATAATCCATCAGTGGCACAATTTAAATTCTCTGCAGTTCTCTTATTAATCAAAGTAACACTTACTATCCTATCTCCACTTCCCATTAGCAGTCATTAAGCCCTGCTGCTGATTGAAGCAATTTCTTTAGGGATCTCAACCTCATTTTTAAGAGAAGCTTCTTCAGTGGAAAACAATATCATATAAGTGCAGCAACTTAAAGAGAGGGAGAAGGTTCTTCAATCATGTTCTGACCTTGATATTTTTCAACGGTCTAAGTTCCCCAAAGTACACAACTGAGATGTTGGAAACTTCAGAAAGTGGGTGGGCTGCTCTTTCTTCGTCCCCTAAAGAAGGCGCCCATCCAACAAGCAAGGCATAGACTTGGGTTAATCACCTTAACCAGCCCCTCTGAACCACCGTGGACATCATTTTATTCTTTCACTCACAGGGTTAGATGAATCTCAGAAACAGGAACACGCTCGGAGGGTTTACCAGGAAACCTTTGCTTGATTTGTGGTTCTGAGCGGGTGCATGGCGGAGAGCTAAGAGCGCAGGCTCAAGAGTCAGAGGACTTGTACTTGGGGCAGTTCTCAACACTTCCAGGCCTGGGACCTTGAGCAATTTGTCTAGTCTTTCTGCCCCTCTTTTCCGTGATAATATCATCTGCTCTGCTGACCTCTCCAAACTGTTGTGGAAATCACATGAGGAAATGTATGTGAAAGTCCTTTTGAAAATTGTTAAACACTCTGCAAATGTTAACAATTCAAGATAAGAGCCTTTGAAATCATGGGCAGTGTTTCATTCAGCTCTCTCCCCTGGGTCCTTGCACAATGCTGACACATAGTAGGTGCCCGATTAGTGTTGAATTAATGCTAGAGAAACCCTATTTCTAGAAATGAGAATAAGATGACCCCCATGATTAAAGTGGGGCAAAAATGCATTTAATGTGTGGGGCATGGAAGGGGCCAAGGACATACAAAGCATAACACTCTAGGGCACTAGACAAAAACAAAACATCAAGAGAATCAGGGGAATTGGGAGGGCAATGCCTTTGGAGCTAAAAAGAGTTCTGTGATCAGGGTGATTGAGATGGTGATCTTCCGAGGAGAAAGCCCAGAGGATGTTGGCTATTCGCAAGGTAAAGCAACTTCCACTGGCCAATTTAGCTAGGCAAGATGGTCATACTGGAACAGTTTCCATTACAAAGTGCCCACTGCTTCTGCCCCTTGAAGTTTAATGTCAGAATATCAGGATGGGGGTGGGAGGGAGGGATATGAGAATTAAGCTCTAAGACTGTACCTTATTGGCCCCACCAACTTACTCTGTAAAGGCATTTGACAGTAGTCTCATCTCATCTGCATAATCCCTTGGAAAGTAGTATTTCTCCTTGTAGTTATTGATAATAATTCATCATAATCC
>PVKH010032477.1:0-12161 GCA_004027955.1 Chaetophractus vellerosus | reverse complement strand
GAGGGAAGCAGTAAGAGGAAGTCAGGGGAGAGAAATTACAGGATAAGGACATACACAAAGTCTTTTCTATCATGACAAATTTGCTAGTGTGATGCCTAATCTTTTCTGCTGACTTTGGGACTGGTTTATGAAAAAACAATTTGCATACTCTTCCCCCTTAGATATGGGGCAAACAGCCCTCGCCATAAGTGTTGGACAATTCACTCCAGAACTTCACTTTCTCTCATCCAGAACATGGCCGTGTGTTCACAGAGGGAGGGTGAGATGGAACAGGTTTGTTGATCTGATTTTCTGATCCTTAAAAACAGGATAAATTCTAATTTGTCTGAGATAATTCAGGTGTGACTACCAAGCTGAAGGAGATGGATAAATTATATTACCTTACGAGTGTTTTCATGCTCTGATGATTTTGTGAATCTAAGCTGAATTACCTGAGATTCCTGAGTATTACAAACACGGTGGAATTCCATTACTACATTCTGTGAGGGTTCATGGTGACCTTGTTTTATAAACTTAAAGTTTATAAAGGACACATGGTCTGGCAGTAGCTGTTTTCTAATTTCTAAATTGAATAATATGGGATCACATTTGTTTACACACTGAATGTGCTACCTTTAAAGAAAGAATAAACTCTCCCAGAGAAGTCTAAGATATATGACTGCTATCCTTATAAGTGAGAATAATTTATCAGGTGATTCTTTCAGTAACTATACCTTTTTGGACAGAGTTTAACAAATTCTGATCTAGGGCACAGAATGTCCCAGTGAGGTTCCAATGGAGCCGCCCACACCCAAGAAATAAAAGACATGAAGCTTATTGAGTAATCTAGTCTTTTCTTCAACACCTCCAGGCTGTCTGGTCTTGCCTTTCTCCTATTTTTGTAAGTGCTCAGATGTTATACATGCTCCTTGTTTCACTCAACTGCTCAGAAACGCATTGTCTCACTTAAAAGGAAGAAGCCAGCAAGACTAAGTTGGCTCTACAGCTTTAATTTTCAGCACTGTAATTCAAGGAAAATTCCTTCTCCTGCAAATGATAACGAATTGTCCGTGTTTGGCCCCAGATAGTCCTGTTCCTTTTGGGGGCACGGTGGTTACTGCACGCAAGAACGGTATGACACAGCTGCCTGGCTGGGCAGTAAACATGCTTGTAGGGGCTCACGGGCAGAATGCTGCTCAAAGCAGAAATGACAGAATATTCTAAACCGCCAGCTCCTCAGCATTCTTTCTAAAGACACGTGCAGGCTTTTCAAGACTTTTTGCCCTCTCTATGACAGTTTGATGTTGCAAGAGGACAATCTCACAATTCAGCTCTGTAACATGATCTTAAAACAAAACATACAACAAAACGCTGATATTCTTTTAAAGTGTCATGAGGTAAAGACTTGTAGGTCAAGACATCAAGCCAATCCTCTGGTTACTGGTGGCACAGCTGGAGTTGGGTGAAAAGAACTTGAGTTGGGGTTATGGAAGACTGGAGAAGGAAAGGAAAAGAAAGGGGTGAGAGGGGCTTATGAGGAGAGAAGTCCCACTAGAACTGGAATTGAGCTAAGAAATTCAAAGCCAGAGCTAGACCAGGGGTTTCTGAGAGTAGGGCTATGGGGACAGAAAATGATTTCCCATTATTCTGGAATCTTGAGGGAAAATGTTTGCAACATGAATTCTTGGGAAGTGGGGAGATTTTCCTGAAGTTCCCAGATATTAAAAATGGAGGTTAAAAGCTATAGAACGGACACCTTAAACATGAGGACATTACACGATTTTCTGAATTCATATAACTGCCCCATGTTGTTGGGTTTTATCCCTATTTCCCAGAGACTCTGGTAAACCCTTCAAGAATGAAGGGCCCACAAATCCAGTTGAGACCAGAAGGTAAAAGTTAAAGTGAGGAAACTCTCTACTGCTGCAAGGTTTGGAACAGAAGTTATATAGTAGGGTTAGGCAGCTTTAAAGAAGAATGAAAAGAAGGGGTCCTCGGGTGACCTCAGTGGGGCCCCTCACAGGAAGCCAGCCAAGGGCTCCCTCAGGATCTGGGTCAGCCTTCCGGGGCAGGGGATGATGGGAAGGCTCACTGGATCATGGGAACCTCCAGCAGCTGCAGGACCAAGGCCAGTATCTGCCACTATGGGTGGAGACTTGGAAGAACTTGTGGCAGAGGAAGCTTAGTCTTTATCTCTGCAATCTTTCACCTCAAATTAGTCCTCTATACTCCTTCCTGAATTAACCTTTAAAACACATGACCCCGATTAATGGCTCCCATTTCCCACCAAATTTGGTCCAAACTCCCTGACAACAAATTCAAGGCTAACTTCAGCCAACTGCAATTCCCCTGGGAATTCTATTTCTGGGTATGGTAACTTCATTACAATTTATGGAACAATTTTATTATAATTATGCTATTTACTTTGGCCCATAGTTTACATTAGGGTTCACTGTTTGTGTTATACACCTCTATGATTTATAAAAGTTTTTATTTAAATAACGCATGTACAAGCTAAGAAATCATTGCCTACCACAAGGTCTTGAAGAGCCTTCCCCATGTTTTCTTCTAGGAATTTTATATTATTGCTTCTAATACTTAGGTCTTTGATCTATTTTGAGCTGATGTTTATACACGGTGTGAAGTAAGGTCCATCTTCATTCTTTGGCATAAGGATATAAAATTTTCCCAACCTTATTTGTTGAAGAGACTTATTATTTCTCCATTTTTATTTCTGAACTCTCAACTTGATGCCGTTGGTCCATATACCTGTCCTTGTGCCAGTACCATGCTGTTTTGATGTCTGTGGCTCTTTAACAGGCGTTAAGACTGGGAAGTGTGAGTCTTCCGACTTCATTCTTTTTCAAGATGGCTATGGCTATAGGGCCCCTTACCCTTCCATGTCAATTTGATGATTGGCTTTTCCATTTCTGCAAAGAAGGTTGTTAGAATTTAGGTTGCAATTGTGTTGAATCTATAAATCACTTCGGGTGGAATGGACATCTTAATAATATTTAGTCTTCCAATCCACAAACATTAAATGTCCTTCTATTTATTTAGGTCTTTTTAAATTTCTTTTAACAAAATTTTGTAGCTTTTGGTGTACAAATCCTTTACATCCTTGGCTAAATATATTCCTAGATATTTGTTTCATTTTATTGCAATTATAACTGTAATTGTTTTCTTTTTTTTAAAAAGATTTTTAAAAATTTATTACATATCCCACCCCCCTTCTGCTTGCTCTTGCTGTGTGTCCATTCTTCTGTGTTTTTCTATGTCTGCTTCTTGTCTCCCCTCGTCTTGGCGGCGACGCGCCGAGTCGGCCCTCTGCGGCGGCGGCTCCCACCGTTCTTGGGTGGCTCCATTCCATTTTCACAGGCGGCTCCGCTCCATGTTTTGTGGGCAGCAGTCCTCCATGTTTTTTGCGGGCTGCCTGGCTTCCGCGCTTTGCAGGCAGCAGCTCCGCTTTTTCACGGGTGACTTTGCCATGCCCGTGGGGGCTCTGCCCTGCCCGTGGCAGCTTTTTGCCTTGCCCACGGTGGCTCTGCCCCACCCACGGTGGCTTGCCTTTCTCAAGGCCGTCTGCCCGCTCAGAGAGGTCCCCGGGAACCGAACCTGGGGCCTCCCATGTGGTACCCCAGCGCGCTCTTTATCCACTGAGCTATCTAGCCGGGCCCTGTAATTGTTTTCTTGATTTCATTTTCAGATGATTCATTACTAGTATATAGAAACACTACTGCTCTTTGCATGTTGATCATGTTGAGGAAGTTCCCTTTTATTACCAGATTTCTGAGTGATTTTTATCAAGAAGGGGTGCTGGATTTTGTCAAAAGCCTTTTCTGCATCCAACTGTGTTGATCATGTGGTTTTTCCTTCATTCTATTAGTGTGGTGTATCATATTAATTGATTTTCTTATGTTGATCCACCTTTTGTCTACCAGGGATAAATCTCACTTGATCATGGTACATGATAATGTGCTGTTGGATTTGTTTTGCTAGTATTTTTTCTGAGGATTTTTGCATTTATATTCATAAAGGACTTTGGACTAAAATTTTATTTTCTTGTGGTACCTTTATCTGGCTTTGATAATATGAATGAGTTAGGAAGTGTTCCCTCCGAAATTTTTTGGAAGAGTTCGAGAAGGACTGGTGTTAATTCTTCTTGGAATATTTGGTAAAATTCACCAGTAAAGCCATTGCTTTACTGGGATTTTCTATTTTTAATATTGATTCCATCTCTTCACTTATTATAGGTCTACTGCGATTTTTCCTTTTTGAGTCATTGTAGGTAGTTTGTGTATTTCTAGGATTTTGTCCATTTCATATGGCTTTTCTGATTTGTTGGTGTACAGTTGTCCATAGTATCCTCTTATAATTCTTTTTATTTCTGTGGGAATGGTACTAATGTTCCCTGTTTCATTTCTGATTTTAGTTATTTGCATCCTCTCTCTTTTAATTTTTCTTGGTCAATGTAGCTGAAGGTTTGTGAATTTTATTCATCTTCTGAAGGAACCAACTTTTGGTTTCATTGATTCTCTATATTGTTTTTTCTATTCTCTAATTCCTTTATCTCTGCTGTAATCTTTTGTTATTTCCCTCTTTCTGCTTACTTTGAAATTAGTTTGCTCTCCTTTTCCTAGTTCCTCCAGTTGTGAGGGTAGGTTTCTCATTTGAGATCCTTCTTTGTTTTTAATGTAAACATTTAGAACTATAAATCTCCTTCTCAGCACTGCCTTTGCTGTGTTTCTGCTTTCATTTACTTCACGATATTTCTTAATTTCTCTTGTGATTTCTTCTTTGACCATTGCTTATTTAAGGGTATGTAGTTTTATTTCTGCATATTTGTGAATTTCCCAGTTCTCCCCCTGCTAATGATTTCTAGCTTTATTAGATTGTGGTCAGAGATGATACATTGTATGATTTAAATATTTTTAAAGTTACTGAGACTTCTTTTGTGGCTTAGCATCTGGTTTATCCTGGAGAACAATCCATGTGCACTAGAGTAGAAAGTGAATTCTGCTGCTGTTGGTGAAGTTTCTATCTCTGCCTGTTAGTTCAAGAGTTCTATTTCCTTAAAGATCTTCTGTCTAGACATTCCCTCCATTGAAAGTGGTGTATTGAAGTTGCCGACTACTGATGTAGAGCTGTCTGTTTCTACCTTCAAATCATTCAATATTTGCTTCATATATTTTGGGCTCTACTGTTATGTGCTTATATATTTACAATTATTATGTCTTCTTATTGAATTGATCCTTTTATCAAAATATAGCGTTCTTCTTTGTCACTTGTAACAGGTTTTGACTTAAAGTCTATTTTATCTGATGTTACTATAAATACTGCAGCATTCTTTTGGTAAGTATTTGCATGGAATATTTTTTCCATCTTTTCAGTTTCTACCCTCTTGTGTTTTTTAATTTAAGGCGAGTCTCTTATATGTAGTATTTAGTGAGGTCATACTTTTTTATCCATTCTAGCAATCTCTGCCTTTTGCCTGGAGAGCTTAATCCATTTACATTTAAAGTAACTACTCCAGACACTATAGGCAGGGCTGACAGCTCAAGAGTTTGGCACCCTGCCAGTGGGCCTTACTTGGAATTTATGTACCCCTGTGTGACAGAGTTGGACTCAGTTGTGGCTGCCCTACACATGGCTCTTCTACCCATTCTATTTGAATTTATAGTTAGTACTAGAGTTGATAAGTTTATGTTCAAGAGACTTAAGTGTTTGGGATTTCTATGTGCCAGTTGGGCCCTGAATCTCAACAGAGTTGCAACACCTCCTCTCTAGTTCATTGGACTCACCCAAGACAACTAAAAAAGAGAAGACAATAGACAATGACCATCCCAAGGAACAGAGAGAATCTACTACAGCAAGCAAGACAGTCCTGTCCATGTATCCCATGCGATCTAAGCCACCTCTCAATTAGAGGTGGAGTGGGCATCACATCCCAGAATCCTCAGGATTGGGGGATGAACAATGGACTAGAGTAGACTTACTGTTATTCTACTATATACTTGTTATTCCAGTAATGGAAGAATTTTTATCATTGATGTGGAAGTAGTGGCCACTGGAGGTTCTGAGGGTAGGGAGAGGGAAAAATAGGTATAATATAGGGGTATTTTGGGGGCATTGGAATTGTCCTGAATGATGTTGCAATGACTGATACAAGCCATTATATAACTTGTCATAACTTACAAAATTGTGCGGGAGAGAGTTTAAACTAAAATGCAAATGATAATCCACACTTAGTGGCAATGCTCCAATATGTGTTCATCAATTGTAACAAATGTACCACACTAACGAGGGATATTGTTAATGTGGGAAAGTGTGGGAGCAGGAGGGAGCGGGGCATATGGGAATCTCCTATAATTTTATGTAACATTTATGTAATCTAAAGTTTCATTAAAATAAGTAAATAAATATATATATAAAATAAATATGTAAAGTAACTACTGATAATCTAAACCTTTTCTGTTATATTGTTATTTGGTCTTATAAGTCATATCATTTTTGTCCCTCAAAATGTCTTCTTCTGCTCCACATCCACCCAGAGGGCATAAAATCTGATCCAGGGACCAAAAGCTTCTGGATGAAAAATGGGTATAGTATTCACAGGGCAGCAGGCCTTGCTTTAACAGGCCTAGCTCCTGTAAGGCTGCGAAAGGCCAGCTCCAGGGGCAGGGTGACTGAGGAAGCCTGGACTGCCAGGCTAATGCAGTAATTAGTCTAAGCTTTCCACTGCCGTAAGTCTCCCCAGGAGTTTTCCTCAGGCCTGGTCTCCTTTCCTACCATCTTGGCACCAGCTGTCATCCCACCTTCTTGAGGGGCTTTGCCATGTGTTTTCCCTCATGACTGGGCCTCAGGTCCACCTTGTTGGGTGACATGGCTCATCTTCCTGTCTAACCTAGACAAGTCTCACATGGGCCTGGAAGCCTGCTCCCTACTCCCCACCCCAGGCATGCCCCCCGCACCCACTATGTCTCCACCAGGTGTTGAGTGATGGGGCAGGAGCTGGTCTACACCCACAGGCTGCAGCTTCTCTGTACTCCACATTTGTCTTCAGGGGACTTCGATGGCAGCCATAAGTAAAAAGACATCACCAGAGGGCTAATATTTATTAAGTCCATGTTATATATCAGACTTAACTTTTCTAGCTACTTTTTCCTTGCTAACAACACTATGAGATAAATTCTGCAAGGTCCATAAGGAGGGTCTGGGAACAAGCACCCAAATCACCTTGTGTGAATGTGGAGATGAGCCCCCCAGACACTCCTCAAGGAAGGACTTGGAGTCTCAGCTCCTGGGGGGGGGGGGCTCTCAGCTCCTTCAGGGACTGCCTCAGCTGTGGGAAGTCACCTTGCCCAAGAACGCCTCCCAGGGTGGCCCACATCTGGTGACTGATCTTAGTAGGGGTGTAAATTCCCACCATGGGGACAACTCTGATGCATGCCCCAAAGCTCCTGGGTAGGGATGAGTAGGGATGACTGAAGCTTTGACAGGCTTCATGGCAACTTAACATCTCCCTCTGCCCAGCAGGCATTGGTCTCTCTTAAGTATGATGTACCCCAAACTCCATCTCAGCACCCATATAACCCAACCCGTGACAGGATGCTCCCAAGGGCCTACTTGATTGGATTTAGGATGGATACCTGACTCAACCCTGCTAGAGTGGACTTTCTCCCCTACCTATTTGCAATTGTGGCTGGAAAACTGCTGGCTAATCTCTGCAAGAGGTCAGACTTAAAACAGTCTTCTAAAATCTAAGTCATTAAAAATTTTATAATGATGATAATAATATTCAGGGTAGAAGTAATATGACAATTTTATGGTATTTGAATTCAACTGCCCATTATATCACATGAGTATATGTACCAAATTATGTAATTTGAGTCTAAAAAATATGTACAGTAGTATGGTCAACTAGATATGTCAAAACCTTAAACAGAAAATCATCTAAAAATACCAGGACAAATATATTTTTTAAAAGTTATATCCATGGAAAGTCTAGAACCTCACGGAGTGAGTCATGTACAAAGTAGGAAAGTGAGTCCAGGGGATTGGGGACTGCTAAAACTGCTGCAATCTCTTAGAACATCTATAGATCCTCAAGCTTACAAAAAAGTTTAAGGAAGTGCTAATATCTGAGAGAGAAAAAAAGGCGAAGAAGAGGAAAATAATCCCAGAAGAGTCAGGTAGCAAGAAAAATGACTTCAATCTCAATTCTGGGAAGGATGAAAAAGAAATTGTCTCCTCCAAATTTTAAGTTCACCAGTGTGGCATGTGGTTTAGACCTGGAATGAACACTATTTGTGTGATGTATAAAATTTTATGATAAAGGAGATGGATCCTAGCCAGGAATTCCCTTAGATGACCTCAGAAGAAAAGCCCACTTCTTCTTATAGTAACACATCCTCCATTCGGGCCTCAAACATCCAATAAAAGAGAGTTTGCAGAAGTACGAGCCCTTAAAAACAACACAAGGAGGTAAAAAACTAACAAAATGTCCAATTTTAAAAGTTAAAAAATGAAACAATAGATGGCAACAAGGAAGATATAGGCAGAAATCAAAGAAGGTAAAACAAAGATACAATAGGGGAGATTAAAAAAAAAAAAGACCAATGGTTGTTAGAAAAGAATTTAAAAATAGACAAATATCTGTGCAAATGATCAAAAAGAGAGAAGGTATAAATAACGAATAGTATTATGAATGAAACGGGACATTACATACAACAAAGATAAAAAAGATAAGATAATACTGTCAACAACTTTTTTCCAAATTAATTTTGCAAACTTAGGTGAAATGGGAAAATTCCTAGAAAAATATAATTTACTGAAACTGAAATTAAAGTAGTAGCTGAAAAAATTTTCCGGGACCAGTCAGTTTTAAAAAATATAAACAATTTGAAGAAAATATGGATGAATATTTTTCCTGGGGTAGAAAAAGCTGAATTAAGCTAAATGCTACTAATACATATATGAAAAAGATTTTAAATTCAGTCACATGAAAAATTAAGAACTTTTTCTTATCAAAAGACATCTTAAAGAAAATCAAAAGATTAGTCTGGGAGAAGATATTTGCAATACAAGTAACTAAAAAAGATATAAAGAACTCAATAGAACACAAAGAACTCAACAGAACACTGGACAAAAGACATAAACAGCCATTTCACAGACTAATAAAGGCAGATGGTCAAAACACCAAAGAAGGAATGCTCAACCTCATTAGTGATCATAAAAATAAAGTCAGGCCACAATGAGATACTGTTCTATACCATTTTATTGGCAAGAATTAAGATGTTTGACAATATCAAGTGTTCTAGTACTTATAGAAATCTCTTCCATATTGCTGGTGGGAATGTAAATTGGCAAACTACCTTGGAAGATATTTGGCTTTTTAAAATGGTGAACTCAGTAGCAGTACAACTCAGTAATTCCACCTTGAGATTGAGCCCAAGTGAAACTCTTGCACACATGCTCCATTCTTACATACCAGAATGTTCGTGGAAGTAGCGTTCACCGTGGCAACACATTCAAATAATCCTGGGTTACTTTGGTTACTCTGGGGACAGACACCAAGGCAGAACTAGAAGTGCAAGAGCCATCTGGGGAAATGGCTAAGGAGCACAAGGAGAGAGGGAGCAGGGTGGGATGCACCTGTTAGGGGAGAGTGGGGAGGGAGAAACGCTGGGGAAGAGTCTCAGAGTGCAGCCCTGAGAGTCTCCACCAGGCTGAGGACGAGCAGAGGAGACCCAGGAGACCCGCCTCGGTGAAATGGCCCTGCTCTCGCAGCCACTGGCTTGGAGCAGTCTGGGAGACTGTGGGCTCTGCCTGCGTTTGAGTGCCAAGCTGGCAGCAGCTGTGTGTGAGCCGGCCACACCCCCCAGCAGCTCCTCTCTTCAAGGCGATCGGAATGCCACACCCCAGATGTGTGCACGAAGCCGACGCCCACCGACGGGAGACTAGGGAAATAACACGGGCAATATTCGTACAATGGGATGCTGTACCTCGGCGGACAGAAATCATCTAACACGCAGCAATGAGGGTGCCTCAAGTGCATAAAATCCAATGAAAAAAAAGTTAGTTTCAGAGGACCATGTAGGCACACATATACATATGATAAAAACTATTTTATTTTAAAAAAATGGTTAACACAAAAATCAGGGCAGTTGTTACTTCTGGGGATGAAACCAACCACGTGCGACGGAACAGGAAAGGAGCCGGCAGCAGCTACACTGGATGGCAGGTTTATCCGCATAATTAATGTATGATAAGCAAATAAAAATAGGCTATGTGAAAAAGCTAGATAACAATGGTATGTGAGGTGATCAGGTTCAAGCCTTCTGAGCCTTATATTATCCAGGAGGCAGATAATGATACGGATTCACCTCTGAGCCGTAAATGTGAGCATGTCTAGTTTCTAGGATGCGTACCTAAAGACTAGAAATAAAATAACTATCTTCCAAATCAGCACAGGAGAGAGAAGATGGGATGGAAAAAAATCCATTCAAAAGACCAAATGAAACATAGAAAAAATTGGACAGGTAGGAAGCACAAAATAAGAAGAAAGCAAGGCAAATATATATCACAGTTAATATAAGTGGATTGAGCTCTCCAGTTAAAAACATAGATTGCTAGTCCATTTAATTTTCCCAATCCCCCTTTGTACTGTTTACAAGTAAAAGTTCATGGAATTTTCCTCCACCTGGCTTAGGCTGTGCTGAGCTGTGCTAATTCTGTATTGTCCATTGTCCATTGCCTGATACATAGAAATTCACATATGCCTGATCCAACAAATGTCACACAAGTCAGAATTACTTTGCGGTCAGGGTTTGTGGAGACCTTCAGATGCATGTCTCCATTTCCTCTCTCACTGTCCTGAGGGTGCGGGCTATTTTAGGCCAGCCCTGGAGTTCCTTAGGCAGTCTCCCTGCATCCCATAAAATCCACCAGTCGACCAAGCCTTTTTCCACAGCCTTTCACTATTGGGAGTGTTGTGGACTTCGGCATTGACCTTCAGGCTCAGTGATGTCATCCTGGGTTGCTTCCTGAGGGCTGAATTCCTTTTTGGCGCATCTAAGGGCCGACTCTTCTAAGACATGATCCAGCATTTCCTGTCTATGGTGACATTTAGTCACGTCAATTTCATAATGTCAGGGACAATTTGATTATATAGACCTCTAGTCAGCTGTCTAAGGCAGCAAAGCATCACTGGCATTAAAAGCCTGGGGGACTATTAATGTTAGAAGGAAAAAAATCTATTGAAAAGACCACAGGAAGGAAATAGAGCTACAGAGAAAACTTTAAAATAGAGGAGTTCTTATCCTTCTGCTCTCCTTAAGGAAAATAATACTGTAAGAAGAAGGTCTGAAAATTAAAACTCGTGCTGTGATTCTTTTCACCCTTAGAAACGAGAAGGCTTGCTTTATGCCTAGGCAGATTTGAAAAATAGAAAACAGCTTCCCTTTTCTTCAAAAATTATTATCTTTACAGCTTTCCACTCTGACCCACACTCTCACAACAGGCAATTGCAATGAAATGTCTTATGACTTTTTGTCAAAGTGAATCATGCAAGGAGTTTTTATTTTTAATTTTTAACTAAAAAGGGTCTTCTAATGGAAAACACAGCACTCCCATGCCCCAAAATTTCAGTTGGGTTTCTCAGAAGCAACTTCCTCACTTCTTTTAGCTATTTCTTCTGATAATTACCTGAATGATTTTAAATACCACTGCTGCTTTGCTTTTTCAATTTTAGGTATTGTCTGTGGACTCACTGTTATGGGAGATGAGCATTTGGAAATCTTCTTAAGAGGTCAGCCTCACCCTCAGCTTCCTCCTTCTTTTATCTTCCCAATATCCTTATATAACATTTTAAAAATAAAATCAATAATCAGCCTTACATTTTTATGGATGTGAAAGTATTATTCACTGCTCAGTGAAATCATGTGCTAAGGTTATATTTTCTTTTTCATGTAACTTTTTGTTTTCCTTGGAGTTAATGTCTACCTCATTTTTATTTGTTTTTTTTTTTAAATGTCTCCACCACAAATTCTTTTCAAACATGCCAAGAGAGCTATAAAACACCTGTGATGTTACTTTTGATACTATTTTCCACGTGGTAAAACCCAGCAGGCAATCTATCAATTCCCATTTGTCCCCACTGGAGATATATTTCTTATAGCCTT
>PVKH010032476.1:0-12160 GCA_004027955.1 Chaetophractus vellerosus | reverse complement strand
CCCCCCCCCCCACACACACACCCAGGGTAATATTAACACTATCACCTATATAGTGCTTAATATGTGTCAGACACTGAATAAACATTTATATACATTTATATTTCACCACAACCCTGTGAGGTTCTTTCATTACCTCCATTTTGAGATGAGGAAGCTGAGGCAGAGAAAGGTTATGAAAATTGTCTGAGGTCACAGTTAGTAACTGGCAGAGTAAGAATTTAAGCCCAGACAGTCTGGCTTTAGAAACCATGATGAACCTATTCTGCTATATTGCTTCTCTAATTAGCATGATAGGTATTCTCATCTCTCCAGGGAACCTACCTCTTCACATATACCAAACATAAAAGGCTAGCCTTAACAATTCTTTCTCCCTCTTTCTCTTCCTTTCCCTTCCTACTATTTTGAGAGAGCAACAAAAAGGTGCAAAGAACAAGACATCTCCACAATTGACTTCATTTTTTCCTGTTAGAATTCCATTAACACTACTTTGTAATGTACATAATAATATGTTTATAAACTATATGGGGAGCTGATGTGTCTCAGTGGTTGAGTGCAGGCTTCCCACATATGAGGTCCCTAGAAGTGTGGTTTAATCCCTGGCCCTGGTACCTAAACAAACAAACAAACAAACAAAAAAAGTATATGGTGGTAAAATGGGAAATGGTCTATGAAGATTGGTTTCAGAATCCCTGGTAGAGAGAGGTGAAGAAAAGAGGAGGAAGATAAAATAGCAAAGTCAAGGCAAGATAATTAGAGAAATAGTAGAATATTACTACTTCTTGCTTTGAAAAATTTAAGTCATAAAATAAATTACTTTGATAATATATATTTTGTGTCTACTATGTATCAGGCACAGAACTGAGCATTGTTGATAAAAAGGTAAATAAGGTACAGTCCCTTAATCTAAGAGCTTTATATTTATCATAGGAAATAAATATATATACAAATAAAAATTTACAAAAGAATGTAATGGGGCAATATTAAATCACTTAAAATTACTTATTTATTAAATACAATATTCACAAATAAAGAGAATGAGCTAATACTGGGAAGGTATTTCTGCATTTTCTTTCCTGAGATAAAGCAATAATGACTTTGTGCTCTTTTTATTTGGCTCATTCATCAGAATGGACTATTTTCCTGTCTCCATACCTGTATCAACTTTGGTTTTTTGTTTTTTATATCTCTATATTTAAGTTTCAACAGGTCAGTAGTACTAAAGACACTCAGTACCAGGGTTTTTTGGAAGTGATATTTCTGCTAATAACCATCTTGTTGATCTGTGACGATAGACATATAAAAATATAATGGAAAATAGGCATTTTTTTATTGCCTCATCTTTACTGAGTACTTCAAATGGGAATGCTCTGGCAATCCCCAAGCTTAATAATAGGGTGTTTTTCACTTGTCTTTGATGAAGATGGTGGTGCTAAGTGGTTAGTAGTGCAGCAATTGGAGTCCAAGGATTTGGATTAAAGTTCTGGCACTACCACTTAATAGCTGATTGATCTTAGAAAGCCACTTCTTCACTCTACAATTTTTCTTACTTCATAAGACTCTGTTGATGATTCAGTGAGCATGTAATGTGCTTAGCACAATGCTTGGCACAGCACACACATTGTAAAATGTTAGTGCTTTTTATAATAAATGTCTTCTAATTCTCTGAAAGTAGCAAGACATTCCATGGCTCCACATGTTCCCACATACTCTGTTTCCTCAGATTTGAGCCCTTATTCCACTCTCAACTCTCCTTTGAATTTCTGTTCATTCAATAAGACCCAACTCAAGCTTTTCCTCCTTTGTGAAAACTTTTCTCACTCTCCAGCCCTCTTCCCCGGCCCAAGTGGAGCGGATGACTCTCTTTTTGTACTAACACTCTAACTTTTATTTGTAAAAATTAGAAAAAAGCACCTCCTCCAGGTGAGCTCAGCATCTTTGGCTAAGACCAGGCCAGAGGTGGTTGAATGGGACTGTCATTCCTACTCACTCCTTGGTCAGGCACAATATTCATAATCTTGATGGTTTCAGGAAGCCCTGCAGGATCCATGGGTCATTTGGAGTGGGAGCCTCCTTTTCCCTTGTTGCATGTTCAAGAGGAGGGACCTCCATCAGAGTTAGACTCCTGGGCTTGACTTCTCTCTGCCCTCTGCTCACTCTTGCCCTGGAATGAGGAGTGACTTTTTAAATTTGGAAATGAGCAGGTGTGGCTTCACCCCTTCTAGGATCTTCTTGGTTCATCTGGCCTGGAAATAGCACACATCCTGATCTTCTCTCTGGGCCATGAATAGGTTTATTATACATCCTGAAACCTCAACAGTTCACACAGCAACCCTGGGGTTTTAGTTAATCTCAACAGTCCCTCCATTCCTCCATTGTTGCAAATGGACTGTGGAGATTGATCCAACCCTGGCCTAGAAATATTCTTATTGCCAAGACAAAGTGAGTGATACTTGTGATTCATAGATTGATTGTCAGTCACTATCAGGATTACTAGAAATTCATCTGGAATGCTTTATAGATGTTTAAAAATAAATCTAGAGTGTGTTTTACTGTTTTTAGTAGCTTATCAACAGCTTGGAAACTGATGTTTTGGCTGACAAAATACTGAAGGTGGATGGGCACTGAATAGGGGTGGCACCCAGTGAGTGGATACCAGGGCACTTCAAAGAGGGGGGAGCTAACATGGCCACTGAGAAGCCCTCCATGATCTCCCTCTGTTATTCTACAGCACCCTGTGCTTTAATGATTATGACAGAATATTATTATAATTCTGTGTTTTCTTTGCTACATGACCAGAAGGTGAACTCCCAGAGGGCAGGGATTATAACATGTTCATCTTTGCATTGGCACTCAAAATATACTTATGGGAAAAATAGAAGGGGTGGAATATGCTAATTAAGTATAAAACATCTCCAGTCATGATGGAAAGGAATATCCAAAGGAGATAGGAGAAGTAACCAAAACTTTGGCAAGTAGACTTAAAAGGGCAGAAGATAATATGTAAGTACATGTTTGTGGGTGAGAATAAAAATCTAATTCATTTCCTTCTCCAGGTCAGGTCCTGGCATTTGGCATTTTGAGTGAAAAATTGCATAGCGAGAGGACTGTGGCTAGTGTGAGCAAGTTAAAGACCTTAGTGGTTAGTATGTGGCCCAAGTCCAACAATGTTGTCAGCAGTGATAAAGCCAGGCAACTAAATGAACCAAATGAATCCTCAAAGAATGCTGGGTACAGTCAGGTTTGGACACAGGGCCAGAGCTGTGTGATGTTGGGAATTTGAAAAAGGTTTTGGAGGGATACCAGACCTATAGAGAAGGGATGAAAAACTTAGGGTTACTTAGCATGAAGGAAAAAGGCCTGGGTGGTAATTCAATAATGATTCTAAGATAAATGAACATTTATTCTGTAGGGTTGCAGCTTGAATCCATGATGTGTGCATGGCTTCATATGTTAACCTACATACAATTCTCAACATTCACTTTTGAGAGGGTTTGAATGAATTATTTTGTAATGCACATATTGACTGATTCAAAGAAGGGAATGGGAACACATGGTGTATGGATTTTGAAGTTTGTGTGGAGCAGTTGAAATGATTGGTTGGCTAGGTTAATTAGGGAAAGGACATAACTTAGTTCTAGACTGAGATGTGACTCAGGTCAAATGGTGAATGCTTGATGTAGGTCGTGAGAGGAAATTGGTTATGAGGACTTTAATGAAAACAAAAACAAAAACAAAAAAAACTATCACCCAAAATGAAAATGGAAAAACAAACAGAAATAGAAAAATAAAAAAAAATATCAAAATGAAAAAATTACTACCTTGCATGTTAAGGTAGTACCATTAGTATACAAAGGATAACATATTCTAGAGATTAATGTTTTTTAATAGTCATGGCTGCTTAAGATGGCATAAATTTAGGTTTATGAAACCTTCACACTTCAAAAGTTATTTTCTCCAAAAAGCAAAACCAATTAATTATCTCAATAACTCCAAAATTATTAGGAAGTTGAGTTCTTGTTCCCAGTTTTAGTCATGTATGGCCTTAGAGCCACCATTCCTTTGGGTAAGTCTTGCTAAGCCTTTCCTCATCCCTCTGACCACACCTCCATCACTGTCTTGGCAGTTTCTTGTATCACACAACAACCAACTTTTATTTATTGTTGCAATATATGGGCCTGGCCAAAAACTTATACTCATTAGCTCTTTTGTCCTCACATACTACTATGTTTAATACATTTTACAGATTAGGAAAGTAAAATTCAGAGTGGCTAATTTAATCAAGGAGGCAATATTACCACAGAACAGAGCTGGATCCAAGCCTAAATCTGTTTTACTTCAGAATCTGCATTCTAAACACCAAATTGAGCTACCTCCATACTCAATTCTGTGCTAGTACTTATCCCAAGAATTTAGCTGATGGCTCTCCATTAGATTCTGAGCTCCTTAAGGAACATTTGACCTGTTCATCTCCAGGGTCCACTGGCCAACAGAAGACACACATTTGTTGAGGGAATGCAGGAATGAGTAAATAAGGAATGACATCTTTTGTATGGTGGCATGGGATTGCATTTCAAGAATCTGGGAAAGTAACTATAAAAATCTCCCAAACCCATTCTTATATCCCCTATCCCAGCATGGTGTCTGCCATGTGGTCCACTCCCCATGTTTTTGCTTTTGTTTTTATCCAAAATAACCTTTAAACTGTAATCTGACTTTATCATTTTTGCAGGTGAGGAGATTAGGTTCAATGAGGTCGCTGTGTGCTTGGGACAGAGTCACACAGCCAGCTGAGACAGGATACTCTATACTAAACTCATAATGCTGTATACTAGGACGATTTTAATCCCCAGTGTTCAGCATAGGGCACAACACATAATAAGCCCTCAAAAAGATTTATGGAATGAGTAAATGAATAAATGAGCCCATCTCATTGTTGGATGTCACTCTATCATGAAATCCAGCAGAAGTTTCCTGAGCTGACTGGAATCATGGATGAAAAGACTACTGCCCTGCAAGCTGCCAATGCTGACTCTTGTGTCATTCCATGCATCATTAAGTTTGTTGAAAAATGTTTGTTTTGATTTTGTTTTTGTGATTTTTTGAATAATGCTACAAGAAGGGGTATACTATTGTAGCATTATCTGGAAGTCTGCTAAAATCCTACCTTTTGATGTCTAAGCATGACCAGTATACTGGAATGATCTCAGTTATACGTAATTCCAACTCAGTATTTACTCCCACCCATGGCCTTAGTTGCTAATATTTCTTTTACTTTAAACTATATGGAAGACATGACCTAGAATGGTCAATTGAAATAAAGTCTCAAGTTTTGTCCCTTTGCAGAGCCTGAGAAAGGGGCACATATTACTTTAGTATGCACTAGATACCTTTCCTGCTCCTCCAGATCCACTCTCCACCCTTCACCCACTCTGGACCCGGGAGGGTGCCTTGTACCAATGGAATCCTTGTCTCCTGGCTTCTGGAGAGATTTGGTCAATGGAAAGCAGAGTAAAAACTTGGAGGGCAGGGGGACAGTGAACAGGAGGTGCTTATTCCTCTGACCTTCTTCAAGGTAACTTTGAGTTAGCTGTGTCCCTCTATTGAAGGACGTAACAGCTATCATGTTACTCTTTCCTTATAGCTCCTCTCACTTGGAACCAATAACTGCTTTCTCTCCTTATCCCTTACAATCATGCATCAGGAAACCTACCTACTGTTGCTAGTAATTGTAAAGATTTCCTAAATCCTACCCATAACTTAAAAATTTTTTAAAAAATAATTTCTTTATTTTTAAAGGATCTTTTAGATTACATACATGTTACATTGAAAATATAGGGGATTCCCATATACCTCACTCCTCCCCCTCCCACACTTTCCTTCATTAACAGCATATTTCATTAGTGTGGTGTATTTGTTACAATTGATGAACACATATTGAAGCATTGCTTCTGATCATGGCCTATAGTTTACATTATTATACTTTGTACTGCACAATTTTACAGGTTTTGACAAAATGTACAATAGTTGGTATCTGTCATTGGAATATCATGCAGAATGATTCCAATGTCTCAAAAATGCCCCATGTTTCACCTATTATTCCCTCTCCCTCCCCTCAAAACCTCTGGTGACCACTATCTTTGTATCAATATTACAAATTCTTCCATTATTAGAATAATAAGTATACTTTAGTCCATAGTTACATTCCCCCCTTATGTTTGTTTGTTCCTCCATCTTGAGGATTTTGGGATGGTGATGCCCACTCTGCTTCTGACTAAGAGGGGGCTTAGATCCCATGGGGCAGATGGATGGAACTGTCTTGCTTGCAGTTGAAGATACTCTCTGCTTCTTGGGTTGGGCTTCATTCATCATTATCCTTTTGTTAGTTTTCCTGGGTGAGTCTGACAAACTGAAGAGTAGGTGTTGGCTGCAACTCTGCTGAGATTAAGGGCTCACCTGGCATGTGAACAGCCATTTTTTGCAAATATGGTAGGGGAGGGTCACTGGTGCAGGGCATTGGTAGTGGGGGGATATGTGGGAAAGGGTGCACCTGGAACGTGCTTCTATGGAATATGAATGTGTTCATCTTGGCATGGGATGTTATCTCAGTGGGTGGAGACCCATGCAATAAACAATAAGATATTAAACTCCCATCCTGGGAAGTCCTGCTACATTCTCAGATAGAGGGGGAAGAACATCTCGAGTACAAAGGCAGTGCCTAATAAAAGAAAACAGACCAATATGCCAAGCCCTCAATATTAATGCATGTAACTATGAACCTTATTTTTAAAAAATGGAAACTTAGTGGTTGCCATAGGTTCTGAGGGGAGGAAGAAGGAGTACTGGGTGGAACATGGGGATACCCACACCTTTTTAAATAGTCTCTTTATTAATCTCTGCTCAATAACTGAGTTGAGCATGCTATATATTCATGCATGTTTGTTTATTGGCTCTTATCTTCATATGACCATTTGTACTAATTGTTGCTTAAAGAAAATGCCCCTTTAAATACAAAGATATGCCAAAGTGTGCTTGGGGACCTGCTGGTTCCCCTTTTTGTCCCTTACCATTCACTCTGGTGTGGGAGATGTGAGGATATACATGTACAAAACACATTTCTGTCTTTCAGGTTCTCCTAGTTAAGAGGGAGTGGTGGAAATTCAAATTAAAATAATAAAACTATGCACTAAATGCCACACATTATTTGTTCACAGAATGCTCACAAGATGAGTGGATAGCACAGAGCAGGGGTGTCCTGGTTTGAGTTTTTTGTAGACCCCAGAAAATCCTGTTCTTAAAGTGAACCCATTTCTGTGCCTGTAAACCTATAGTATGTAGTGAAACCTTTTGGTTAGATTCAGTCAAGGGACCTTTTGATTAGATCATATTAGATTGCTTCAGTTAAGGACCTTTGGTTACATTGTGGGACCCTATGACTGAATTTAGTTCAGTTGGGAGCCTTAGATTATAGAACTTCAGTGAGGTATGACCCAGGTGGGTCTCAGCCCTCCTGCTAAGCCCTTTATAAATGGGAGAAACATGAAGAGACACACAGAGAAAGAGAGCTGCAATTTTACCCTGCCATGTGAGAGAGGACTCCAGGATTGATTGCAACTACAGAAAGATAGAGAAACCCTGAGAGGCTGAGAGACAAACTGGAGGCTGGAATCAGCTAAGCAGCCCAAAGTTAGGAGAAGGGAGAGCCAAGCCATGTGCCTGATCACCACACCTGAGCTCAGGGAGAAAGCGAGCCTGGAGGGGAAAGCAGAGACTTTGGCAGAGACCTGTCACCATTGTGCCTTGTCACGTGGAATGAGTCCAAGATTGCCAGCAGCCGAACTTTGGCGAGACAGCATTTCTGATGATGCCTTGATTTGGACATTTTCCAAGCCTTGGAACTGTAAGCTGCTACCCTAATAAATTCCCATTATAAAAGCCAACCCATTTCTAGTATTTTGCGTTAGAAGCCATTAGTGAAGTAAGACAAGGGGGTAACTAATACTGGGACAACCTAAGAAAGCTTTCTAGAGAAGGTGATATATAAACTGGGTTTTGACGGTTGAGAAGGAAATAGAAGTTTCTTGGTGATGGGAAGTGTGGAACAGGTATGAAAATTTATCAAGTTGCCTGAAGTTCTGGGTCAGCTGGTATACTTTGCCGGAGATGTGCATATCTTCCTACACTCTTTCAAGCATAAGCATCCTCTGATTCTCTTTACAGCCATCCTCAAGCTCACAAGTAAGGAGGGAATTCTGATATTCAAAGCCCTTTGACAGCTGAGTTTTCATTTCTAAAGAGAAGCACCTTTTGACACTTTTTCTTTTCTTTGTGTTGTAGTTCCTCACAAACCACCACCACACCTTTTTTCTTTTTTTAATGAAGGAGCTGTTTAGACAAATGATAAAAGTAGAACTGGGTTATGGAATCAGAAGGACTGTGTGTACATTCTGGCTCTACTACCTCCAGCTTGTATGACCCTGAGCCAAGTTACAGATGTTCTTGGAGGCTCAGTTTCCTTATCTCTAAAAATGAATACTGTTTCCTTCTTTAAAGAGTCTTATGAGAATCAGAATATCCAGCAGTTAAAGCAGAGTCATAGAAACATATTTCTAGCCAAGAGGCCAGCTAAACAGGTACCACATGATACTTTGTAAAGACAGACTTATATTTAGAAGTCACAGGACACTGGAAATAATTCAGACTACATTGCTGAAAGGAAATTATTTTGCAACTAAATATTTCGTCAAGAGTCACCTTAGGCTCCTGTTCCTTGCCTATGTCTTCCTTCTGTCCACCACTGGACTTGACACTGAGCCTGGGAGAGCATCCGGTGTTGACCATTGTTATCCATTAGGATGCTTTTGGCTTTAAGGACCAGAAAATCCAACTTAAACTGGTTTAAACTACAAAAGGAATTTATTGGTGTATAAAACTGAAAAGAGTACAGAGGATGTGCTGTGGTTTGGCTACCTTCATTCAGAGAAATGGCTTCATTTCTCTGTAAGACACTCAATTCTCCACCTCTCTGTGTGTGATTTCATTCTCAGGCAAGTAGTGAGACAACCTAGCAGTCTCAGCCCCCCACAGAAGCCACAGCAATGTCTAGAGGGTGTAGAGAGAGAGAGACTACCTTTTCTGATGATTTCTCTTTTAAGACTACAAAAACATCTTTCCCAGAAACCTCTAACAAATATCCATTGATATCTCACTGGTTCAAATTAGATCACATGATCATTCCTAATCCAATCTGTGTAGCATGGGAAATGTTGTGTGCTGATTGGATTAGGCCAATAATAAGATTACCTTTAGACAAATCATGTCCACCTCTGGATCTGAGAGATGTAATCACACTTCTCCGCAGTACCTATAACGTATATCAATTTACTGTTAGGATGGAAAATGGTTGTGTGGTAGGCAATCAACAATATCCATTACAAATTCGTTACCTTTGGATGCTTTTCTTTAGAACCTACACTTGTCCTAGGCTGTCTGGACCTGTACTCATAGGAGGGATTATTTGTTTGAGGACTTTTCTACCATGAAACTTTCCATGTACCAATCCTGTCTTTACAAATTCACCTTCCAAAGGGATTTCTGGAAACATGTGTCTCTGTGTTACTCAATGAGAAGAATATGGTAGCTAGCACAAGGTTTCTAATTGTATTAACCAGCTTTGCTATGGTGACAAATGAACACCAAATCCCACTGGCTTTTAAGACAAATGTTTACTTACTCATAGTACCTGTAGGCCATGGGTAAATTGTGGCTCTGTTCCATGTCATCTTTTTTCTGGGACCCAGGCTGAAGAAGAAGCCCAGGTCCAGGATATACTATTCTCATGGCAGAAGGAGAGAATGAGAAGCAGACCTCTTCCAGGCAATTGCCAAAAATTCTGTTTAGAAGCATCACAGGTCACCTACCTAGGAAAGTACCATCCTCATAGAGAGATGGGAGAGAAGAGTTCAGAATGTTAATACAATCTTTTATACAAATTAATTCTTTTTTAAAATTGAGGCAAAGAGATTTTTTAAAATATATTTTTATTGAAGTATGTCATTCATACATGAATATACATAAACAATAAGTAAAGATTGTGACAAAATAAACATACATAACATCATACAGCGGTCTCATACATCACCCCTCCACCAACACTTTGCATTATTGTGAAACATTTGTTGCAAATTATGCAAGAGCATCGTTAAAATATTACTACTAACTATAATCCCTATCTTACATTTGGTGTATTTTCCCCCCAACCCATCCTATTTTTTAAAAATATATTTTATTACAGAGGTTGTGAATTTGCAAAACAGTCATACACATGTATAGAATTCCCGTACAACACCCTTTCATCAACACACCACACCATGCTGGAACATTTGTTACAAATTATGAGATAATATCTAAAACTATTACCGTCAACCATGGTTCATAGTGTACATTTGGCACACTTTTTCCATACACCTCCATTATCAACACAGTATGTCTTTGGCATTGATACAAGAATATTATAGTATTGCTGTTCACCACAGTCTATAGGTCACATCAATTGTAGTTTTCCCATGCCTCTCTACATTCCCACAACCTGCAATAGTGATATACATCGGCTCTAGCTCACAGAAGGACACTCTTGCATTTGTACCCTCAACCACAATTCTCATCCACCTCTGGGTTAACTGTTATTCAGTCCCTCGATTATTCTTTAACTTTTTTTCAACTGACATTTACTTCCTCAGACTACCCTTTTCGGCCACAATGCCATTTATAAACCAGTTGTTACTCACTATAATGTGTTACCATCAACTCTATCCATTTCCACACTTTTACAGTCAAGCTAATTAAAGCTTCTACATACCTTAAACATCAGTAGTTCTTCTCAACCCTCCTCTTATCTCCTAATAACCTGTACTCTAAGTTTTAACACCATGTGTTTATTCTTTGTATTTAGTTCACATTAATGAGACCATGCGATATTTGTACTTTTGTGTGTGGCTTTCTTCGCTTAGTATAATGCCTTCAAGATTCATCCATGTTATCACATGTGTCCCAATTTCATTTCTTCTTATCACAGCATAGTATTCCATTGTATGTTTATACCACATTTTGTTTATCCACTCATTAGTTGATGGACTCTTAGATCGTTTTCCATCTTTTAGCAATTGTGAATAACACTGCTATGAACATAGGTGTGCAGATGTCTATTGGTGTCATAGTTTTTAGTTCTTCTGGATATATTCCTAGTAGAAGAATTGCTGGATCATATGGCAGTTCTATATTTAGCTTCCTGAGGAACCGCCAAACTGTCTTCCACAGAGGCTGCACCATTTTACACTCCTGCCAACAGTGAAGGAGTGTTCCTATTTCTCCACATCCTCTCTGGCACTTAATGTTGTCTGTTTTTTAAATAATGGCATTCTATGCAGTGTTAGATGATATCTCATTGTTGTTTGAATTTGTAATTCCTTAATAGCTAGCGATATCAAACATTTTTTCATGTGCTTTTTTGGCCATTTGTATTTCCTCTTTGGAGAATTTTCTATTTAAATCTTTTGCCCATTTTTAAATTGGATTGCTTGTTCTTTTATTGTTGAGCTGAAAGATCTCTTTATATAGAGTGGAAATCAAACCTTTATTGGATATGTTTCCCAAATATTTTCTCCCATTGAGTGGGCTGCTTTTTCACCTTCCTGATGAAGTCCATTGAATCACAGAAGTGTTTAACTTTGAGGAGGTCCCATGTATCCACGTTTTCTTTTTTGGCTTGTGTTTTTGGTGTAAGGTACCATGCTGTTTTTACCACTGTAGCTAGGTAATATGATTTAAAGTCTGGAAGTGAGAGTCCTCGAACTTCACTTTTCCTTTTTAAGATGTTTCTGGCTATTTGGGGCCTCTTACCATTCCAGAAAAATTTGATAATTGTGTTTTCCATTTGTTTAAAAAATGCTGGTGTAATTTTTATCAGATTGCATTGAATCTGTATATCAATTTGGGTAGAATTGACATCTTAATGATATTTAGTCTTCTAATCCATGAGCATGGAATATTCTTCCAATTATTTAGGTCTTTTTAAAATTTCTTTTAGCAATGGATTACAGTTTTCTGAATACAAGTGCTTTACATTTTTGGTTAAGTTTATTCCTAAATATTTGATTGTTTTAGT
>PVKH010032475.1:0-12160 GCA_004027955.1 Chaetophractus vellerosus | reverse complement strand
CTGTGTTTCTCTATGTTCGCTTCTTGTCTCCCCCTGTCTCTGCGGCGACGCACTGAGTCGGCCCTCCGCAGCGGCGGCTTGCTCCGTTCCTGGGTGGCTCCATTCCGTTTTCACGGGCGGCTCCGCTCCATGTTTTGCGGGCAGCAGTCCTCCATGTTTTTGCGGGCTGCCGGCTTCTGCTTAGCAGGCAACAGCTCCGCTTTTCACGGGTGACTTTGCCATGCCCATGGGGGCTCCGCCCTGCCCGTGGCGGCTTTTTGCCCCGCCCACGGCGGCTTGCCTTTCTCAAGGCCGTCTGCCCGCTAGGAGAGGTCCCCGGGAACCGAACCCAGGGCCTCCCATGTGGTATGCCGGTGGCCTATCCACTGGGCTATCGAGCCGGCCCCTCTTAGTATTGTATTGAGTGGAAGCGAATGATCATATCATTGCTAGTGTTAAGTGTACATACACAAAATCCTGTCATTATGCCATCTGTCTGTCTAGAACTATGAAGTCTGAGATTTTACCCTACTTGCACTATTAAGTTAGCTTGTCATACTTTTGTGGACACTGGCAAGACTGAGATTCTTGGCTCAGAGATGAAAGAAAATGTACTATGCACAGCAAAAGCAGTAGTCAGAATATCAGCAAGATTTGCACCTGCTCTCTGAGCCACAGTTTTCATAGGGGAACATGAAAAGGGCAGTTGATACTTGTGCACTCAGTGGGTTGCATTATGGGAGAGGAATCTTGAGCCCAGAGAGCCCACAAATTCTTGTAAAGGCCAGTAAACTTGCCTGTCCTTTGCTCCAGAGGGAGCCATTCTCCCTGTCTACATAAACATCCTTGAAAAGATATTCTGGAACAAAGGACAATAAACGTCTCTACCAGCAACAGGTGCAGAAAAGCAAAAGATCTCTGGAGAATTGTTTCCCAAACTTCTCTTGCCAAAGTCATTAATGACATGCTAATTTTTATTCTAACGGACACTTTTGTCTACTTATCTAACTTGGCTTCTCTACAGGTTACAGCACTATTGTAGTTTTCCCCCTTTTGGCTTCAATTACACATTTTCTCAAGGCTTTCTTCCTTCTTCTTTGATCTTTTATTCATTCTTTCCTTCATTCATCAAATATATTTTGAGCACTGTGTGCTCCAGGGAGTCTACCTCTGGGAAGTGAACAAAGCAGAAAAATAATTTCTGTTTTCATGGACCTTGCAATCTGGTTGGGGGAAGTTATATAATAAATAAGATAAATAAATAAAATAATTTCTATTTTGTTAGATGGTGGCCAGTGCTAAGGAGAAAATTAATTCAGGAAAGGGAATAAGGGGATATGGAGATTAGGGTGGGCTGCAATACGAGAGGGAAGGCCTCATTGAGAACGTACAGTTTTAATTAAAATCCGAAAGAATTGAGCAAGTCATGATGCTATTTGGGGCAAAGTGGGTGAAAGGGATAGGAAATGCAAGTGCCCTGAGCCAGGAGTGGGCCTGGGGTGTCTGAGGATTAGCAGGGAAGCTACTGTGGCTTTTCTGCTTTTATGTCCAGCTTCCAAGGGACAACTTGGACAATATGATTTTAATATTTTTTCTTTTACAAATTTGTGATTTAATGTATGTATGTTTACAAACTTCATCCATTTGTAAGGGTTATGGTATAGAAATTCTCCAGAAGTTTATTTAGTTGTTCTAACAATTTATTGAGTAATCTTTATCTTTCTCCACTGATTTGCAATGGTACCTTTGTCATAAAATTCTTATCTCAATTTCTAAATTCTTTTGTTCCATTAATCTGTTTTGTCTAGTGTTTTAGTCCATTACCAAAATGTTTTAATTATTGTAACTTCTTTTTAGAACTCTCTAGGCTTTCCCCCCTTAATTTTGAAAGGGAAACTTACAATTCTAATGCCCAGTTTCAACATCTTCTAGGTATTTTACTTTATTTTGCACTTAATCTGTATATAGATATGTATAGATACATATAGATAACTTTATTATATTGAATCATCTCTTGCAAAAATATGGCTTATCTATTCAATTATTTAAATATTATTTTATTCTCCTCAAGATATTTAAAGTTCAATATCCTTCAGATTATTGGGTTTATACCTAGACCTTTTTTTTCTATTTGATTGCTATGGTGTGTGAATTATTTTCTCATTTATAATTCCTTAACAGCATTTAGAAAATGATTTTAATATATTAATTTTGTAACATATTCCCATATAAGATGGTTTTCAGTCGATTCTCTTGGGTTGTCTTGATAACAAACTATATCCTCTGCAATTACTTTAAATTTGTCTCGTCCTTTTCAATATCTATGCCGCTTATTTCTTTCTATTGTCTATTGTTGTTTTTATTATTTTAATTAGTACATTGAGAACAAATTACATATAGTGAAGATCATGGGAATCCTTCACTTGTTCTTTACTCTTAAGAGACTGCTTCTAGTGTGTCATCATTAGGCAGAATGTGGACATTTGTTTTGAGTCATATATTTTTATCATGTTAAAAAAATAACTATTTCTGTGCTAATAAGAGTTTAAAAGTTCAAGTTGTTAAACACACTTTTGGACATCTACTGAGATCATATAATTTTCTTTGATATATTTAGTATAGTTCATTACATTGATAAAATTCCCATTACCTAGTCACCATTGTATTCCAAAGATGAATTTCACCTAGTGTGTGTATATTTGTGTATGTGTATGGTGTTAAATTGGCCTCTTAAAAACTTTCAAGGCTTTTCTTCTTTCACTTTGCTCCGGAAGTCCATGTTGCAGATTGCATTCCCCAGGAGGAAGACTTTAAGATGGAGTTTCACATGCTGGACGTTTATTAGGAAGTGTATCTACTTGAGATCGTCGTTGTGGAAGGGAGGCAGAGGAAGCAGGTTTGGGCAGAGCTAGAGGTAGAGGTGTGGCACGACCAGCAAAGGCCTCACCACGCCCATGTGGAACGTGGAGTTGTCCTTCACTGGGGTGAGGGTGGGGCTCTACACTTCTTCATAAACCAGTTATTGGATGCAGCTGTCCCTGGGAAGGGGGGAGAATTAGGGTGGTGATACTCTTCAACCCAAGGGAATTCCAGGAAGGGGGCCAACACCTGAGGGCTGTCTGCCAGCAGCAATCTCAGAAGCTGTTGAAATAAGTCTGCCCTTCCTTTCTGTAAGGAGATCTGGGTGGCATCTGACAGCATCTGTCACATCTAATTCTTGACTCTCTTTATAATCCTACACTCTATTTAAGTGATCTTATCCTCTTTTTACTATTATTTATGTATTATTAGACTCCAAAACTATTTTTTCCACCTTAAACCCATCTCTGGAATTTTAGATCCAGAATACAACTGTATTTAAATATACAGAAATTGGTCATTTCTTTCTGCATGATTTTAGGCATTTCAACTATCACATTAAATCTCTGAACTAATTTTCTTTCTCCCAAATCTCTAGTCTTACACACTCTACTGCCTTTTTTCAGCAGGTAGCATTGCAATCTATTCAGTCACTCAAGTTAGAAATTTTGACAAAAACTTAGATCAATGATTCTTTATCTGGAAGTTTAATAATAGATTCTTGGAAGATAAGTCAACTTTAAAAAATAAACCTCAGTAGTATTTTATGTATGTAGCATTTATTATATGCAGTTTTATGGGCCATGACTTTTCAGATTTTTAAAGGACTTTCTGCTCTAAAACAGGATTAAGCACCATGGTACAGAAATTCTTCCTTTTACATAACCCCACTTGATAAAATCAATCATCGAGTTCTATTGATTCTACGTACTGATATTCCTTCCTATGAATAACCCACTCCCTTCTTTAATTAGGCACTTACTATCTATTACGTGTAGTGACAAGAGTTTTATTAACGGTCTTCTTGCTTTCAGTTTTAATTTCATCCTCCAGCTCCAACCTTTCCCCATGTTCCTAGTCAATTTTCCATACTCTTGCCAGTTTAATCTTTATATAGTGAAAATTGTACTAGGATGTCCCTCTAACTCAATTATACCACTGTTTTATAGTGCAAGTTCTAGCTCCTTTGCATGGCATACAAGGCTCTTCATGATCTAAAGCCTATCAATCTCTGTAGCCTCACCTCCTGCCACTCACTTCTCATATTTTAAATACCAGCAATCTTGCACGCTGTAGGGTAGATCTATACTTTTGCTGATCGTCTTGTAGTTTTGTCAGTCCTATCCCTTCTGCTTGGATTGATCTCTGAGATGGTTAGGCTAATGTGTCAACTCAGTCAGGTAATGGGGCCTAGTTGTTTGGTCAAGCAACTTATGACAGGCAGCATCTCCTGGGGAACTCATCAAGGACCTTCATTGGAGTCCCTTGTTTTGCAGCCTGCCATACGGAATTTGGACTTGTGCATCCACATGGCTACATGAGAGAATTTTATAAAATCTCATACTATTTACAGTTAACTCCTATTGGTTTCTGTTTTCCTAGAGAACACCGACTAATACAGCTTGGTACTGGGAGTGTTTCTTGAGAAACAGATTCTTAAAAATGGAATTTCTGAATTGGTTCTGAGATTTTTGCAATTGGCTCTCTACTCTGATTAGTTTCAAGGACACTAATGACTCTGTTTCCAATAATCAAGAGGTCATTGACAGTCTGTGGTGTGAGCTGGCAATAGAGATACACAAAATATTACCACTGGACTACTACTTCCATGATTATAAGAAGCAAGGATCTGGATGAGAGTGTTTTTTTTTAACACTTTAGCAGAGTTTTGTGGAGTTAAAGGTACAATGATGTTGGTTGGTTGTACCTAAATACACTGGATACAGTTACAAAAGAAAGGGATAAGCTGAAGGCTTCAAATTTGCAACTTAAGCAACACATGAATGGTATGAAAGTTTCTATGTGCTCTGAAAGAAAATCTTGTTTCATGCAGCTGCAGACTTGAGATCTCTGAAAATAGGACTCAGAGCCTCTGTATGGGTAACAGAGTTACAATAGAAACTAAAATCTCAACCTTGCAGGATGTCTGCTGTTAAAGTGAGGGCATTGATTGGAAAGGAGTGGAACCCTGAGAATTGGGATGGAGACATATGGGTTGGTTATCATAGTGGTGGGGGCATTGAAACCCAAATTCTGCGAAGAATTTGCCAGATAAACCTGTCAAACTTGTATCACCCAACCATTAGCCTGCCTCAAGGAGTCCAGACTTCCTCCCTGTCCTGAGGAGGGTACCACCCAACCACAAACCTGCACTGTCCAATCTCCAGTATGCCCCGAGGTGTTTTGACCTCCTCCCTGTCCAGAAGAAACCATCACAGTTTGTGGCACTCTTGCAGACTATTTCTCCCCAATTGACTAAAGTGATTTTTTTTCTGTGTGACCACTGCACCTTGAGTACTTCTGTATAATCTATGGTACAGGTTAGCAGCTGAGTTGTGTCCAGCTATGAGTGTCAGATAATCATAGGAACGTCACCACTGACTGCTGACTCAATATTACTTATAGCACTTAGGAATGTCTAGTTTCTCCTATTAATCATCCAATCACAAACTCTAATTGTCATTCTTTTCATAGTACAGTTAAGTTTAATAAAGTTTTGAAAATTAATGATATGGTTTGTTGAATTTGAGATACTCTTTAGCATAATACTATTTAGTGGTAAATACACATTTGTCTCTTTTCTATAATATAAACATGATATTGAACATTTAAGATAATTTTTAAAAATCTGAAGGCTTGAAAAAAAAATCTTTCCCAGGTCTTTACTTTGAAAATTGATGAAACCACCAACACCTAAGTCCAAGAACATAATGAGTTTCTTTTGTTTTAGGTTTTAGTGACATTAAACACAATAAAGAAATACACATATCTGGATTAAATTTCAGCAGGTAACATACTTTATTTTCAGTTTTAATACTTAAAATGTTAAGATTTTAAAAAATCTTTTAAAAATATTTAAATGAAATTATGACATATACAATATGGAAACTTACCAGACATACTTCTAAATGAGAGTGCTGGTGCTCTGGGCTTCACACATATATCAATGATGAGGCAGTTACAGATTCTGGGCCAGAAACACACCCCAAAAGACATCTAATCTCCTATCTATTGATGGGCTAAAACGAATTAAAAGCATCAGGCAAAGTACTTTTATGTACTTCTTGCAGATTTACGTCAAGACAAGAAGCTCCACATCTTCCTCTGGTTTACTTTACAAAATATACCAGCTCATTTTGGAGATGGTCTTATATTCAACAGTGTTAAGATGTACCACCTACATTTCTGTATTTTGTTTTGATTTTAAGGCTAATTTTGAATGATGGCATGTATAATTACCCTCTAGCCATCCTGATAGGTCATCTTAGTTACTATTTGAATGATGATGTTTTTCAATAAAGTTCTTTGTTTTGTGTGCACAAGTAAAATATTCAGTTTTCTTAAGAATTATTTTGTTCTGAATTTTTAAATTGAAATTGTTTCATTGTTAATACTATTAAGATGATTATATTTATTTTGTTTAATCATCTACATAAGGTATACTTAAATAACACAAAAATATTTTATTAAGTATCTTTTTTTTTTTTCAAAGATTTATTTATTTTATTACATATCTCCCCTTCCCCCCTGCTGTGGCGACGCGCCGAGACTGGGTCACTGCGCAGGCGCGGCTTTCCCGGCTTGCGGGCGGCTCCTGCTTCCATCACGGCCGGCTTTTTCAGTTCGCGGGTGGCTGGCTGCGCTCGATTCGCAGGCGACCTCCCCTGCCCGTGGTGGCTTTTGCCTGTCCGTGGCAGCTTTTTTGCCCTGCCCACGGCGGCTCTGGCCCGCCCACGGCGGCTTGCCATTCCCAAGGCGGCCTGCCCGCTAGGAGAGGTCCCCGGGAACCGAACCCGGGCCTCCCATGTGGTATGCCGACGCCCTATCCACTGGGCTATCCAGTCGGCCCCTTTATTAAGTATCTTGATCTACATTCTTACTTACCATATTTCCTTACTGATTATTGATGCCAACAATTAGTCAAGTTTGAGTCTTGATGGAATTTTATAATTATTTTGTTTTAGATATTTCGGTGATTTTTTTCTAAGAACAAATAACCTAATTTAGTAACTTTATTTTATTTTATTTTTTAAAAAATATTTATTTATTTTATTACATATCTCCCCTTCCCCCCCACTGCGGCGACGTGCCGAGACTGGTCACTGCGCAGGCGCGGCTTTCCCCGCTTGTGGGCGGCTTCTGCTTCCATTCACGGCTGGCTCTCAGTTCGCGGGTGGCTGGCTGCGCTCCATTCGCGGGCGACCTGCCCTGCCCGTAGCAGCTTTTGCCCTGTCCATCACAGGTTTTTGCCCTGCCCACGGCGGCTCTGGCCTGCCCATGGTGGCTTGCCATTCTCAAGGTGGTCTGCCCACTAGGAGAGGTCCCCGGGAACCGAACCCGGGACCTCCCATGTGGTATGCCGGTGCCCTATCCACTGGGCTATCGAGCTGGCCCCTAGTAACTTTATTAAAGATGATTGTTTACCTTAATGAGTTCATAAAATTGATTTTAAAAACATTTATGATTATGTGACATTTATATTTTCTGAATTTTAAAGAATTAAATTAAGTTGAAAAAAAAATTTATAAATAATTTTCATTTAACTGCCCATATGTTTAATTTTTGAATTTTAAATGCATTTTCTTTATGTATTTTCTATGAATGCCAACAACATAAACAATATTTGATAAAATAATATTCTGAAGCTATAAATGTCCATAGACTCCTTAAATACTTTGTAATTCATTAGGTTTAATATTTAAAGATATTAATATTTCTCATCAAAATGTACAGCTTCTTACTCAAATATAGAAAGTTATGTGATTTACAAGGAAAAATACCTTGTCACTAATTCAGCAACATAATGGCAAATAACTCAAATTGAGATTTCTATCCCAATAAGTTTTCTCTTCCTTTGCTTAAATGTCTTAAAATAAATGGTATGATCTAGAAAATAAATGGCATGATCCAATGGAGTCAAGGAAACTATATTTGCACACATGAACACAAGCAAAAGACAACAGTTATTTTGATTAGTATGAAACTTATCAATACTCTATTAAAAAGCAAAGATGGAAAAGCATTAGAAAAGTTATGTGTTGGAAATGTTACTAGTAAATGCATTTACTGTATATGTCAAATATAATAGAGAAAAAATAATCTAGAAGATTAATCAAAGAGTTTTCATTGAAGGTTGATGATTCCATTAAGGTAGTAAGTAACTGTGCTCACTTAATAGCACACTGGTTAGAATCTCTGAAGATAAATGTTTGAAAGAATATTATTTGTTCGGCAAAGAATCTCCAAAATCAAAGTACTATGTGTGGGGGTGGGGGTCGGAGAAGGGGGAAAGGAGAAAGAAGGAAGGGGAACAGAGAAGGAGAAGGAGGAGATGTTTTTTCACTTTGTACATTTTTGAAGGGACTGTTACAGCTTTCAAAATAGCTCCCTTAACTGATGTTTTTTTGAGCTTCTGATAAACTTAATTGAAATATACTAATGTGTAACTATAGCATTAATGAATTCAAAGCAAAAATTCAAAATTGGAAAAGTGAGGTTAAAAGTGTTTCACTAGTGATTTTTAGTCACTGTTAAAATTTGCTTTCTGATGAAATTAGATTAGTGATTTTGCAGGGCTGGGGAAGGAATGCTAAGGGGTGTGGAATTATTCTTTATGGAATAATGAAATTGTTCTAAAATTTTTGAGATGATGAATGTACAACATTGTGATTATACTTATTGCTTATACACTTTGGATAGATCATGTGGTATGTGAATATATCTCAATAAAACTGCTTAATATACAAATAAATAATTGTGCAATAATGGCCAGAAATAGCAGCTATGTACAGCAGGGGAAGCATAGAGAGATTGAGAGGCAAGGAATTTTCTTGTTTGTCTGTTTGGTTTTTTATTATTATTATAGAAATAGTGAAAATGCTCTAATAATGATTGAAATGATGAATGTACAACGATGTGATTATACCAAATACCATTGATTGTACATTTTGCATGAATTGTATGCTTTATTAATAAGTATCAATAAAATTGACTTGTTTTAAAAAAAGCAAAAGAAAATTACTTTCTAAAAAATTAAGATTATCAGAGTAATATCTGTGAAGTCTTGAGGAAAATCTTTAGTATTTTAAAGCACTTGAAGTTTCAAAATCAGCATTATCACAAGCAAATTTCACCACTTTGTCACAGGAAAAAAAGGAAATACTTTTTAATTTAAAAAATGATCACAACCTTAATATATAATTTTAAGAGAAAGAATTACCTGAATTCTGTTAAGAAAACCATTTCCAAAAATTGAAATAAAAGCTATACAGTTAGCCCTTCCACATCATGGAGATTTGGGGTGCAGAGCCCCGGGAATCTGGAAAATCTATATAAAAATTTGTGGCTTTCTTACCAGAGAAGTCTGAATTTTTTCTTTTATTTTTACGGGGTGTTTACAGCACCTTATTGTAAAATTTGGGTTAAGTATTTGGTCATAGGCTATATGTAGGTCAATGTTAAATAAAAAATACTGTATGAAAAAGAAATAAAACCTGGGGCTCGCTTCTCTTCTTGGCTGACGTATGTCCTCTGAGGCATTTTTTCCAATATAGTGCAGTTTCATCAGCATTGAATATCTGTTCTGGTTTGGTCTTTCTCTTCAATCAGTTTCTTCAGGATTTCAGGAAACTCCCTAGTTGCCTTTTGGTCAGCAGATGCTGCCTGTCCTGTTACTTTTAAATTGCATAGGCTAAACCATTAAAAAAAAAATTTCAAACCAGCCTTTGCTGGCCTGAAAATCCATAGGGGTAGACCTTTCACCTTCATTTTCCTTTAGGGAATTATATAAAGACTTAGCCTTTTCTACTATGATGCCAGAACTTACCCGAATGCTTTTTTAAAAGAAATAACAATCCTGCTCCCAAAAGAACGTTGCACTTTCTACAGAAGAGAGATGCAGATCTTGTGGTTCATGCAAATACTTTGCAGTTGTTGGTGTAACCGCAGCAAGGGCTTTGCAGATTTCCTCCTCTTTTTTTCTTGATATGCCTTGAGGTCGACTCATTATGGCGGTCAAATACAGCAGCCGTTTTGCCTGAAGGAAGCATGTATCTAACAATCCTACTTTTTCCTTCTAGTTCATGGCTCTCCTTTATTTCTTGGGAGCTCTTTCCGAGTCACTAGGAACACTACACTTGGAAGCCGTAATTTTAATAGAGTTTATGGCGTTTGAACGTCACAAGATAAGAGAAACTCAAGATGTAAAGGGAGAGCGCGGTGAGATGTCATGTGAGAGATTGCGGTAAACATGTTTGGCATCCCCAAACCATTGCGTAGAACTGCAGTTTTTCCTACAAGTTTTTAAGAAAAAAATATTATGTAATTGTTCATTTATGTTATTAAACAGTAAAATATATGCTGTACAGGTAATATTATACATAACAGTACATACATTTTATGTATTTATGAGTTACTAAACTTTTAAAGCTATCTCTACATTTCCAGCCTTTGTGTGTTGTCTGCCGGCTTTTGCGTTCTTTTCGCAAACTTTAACTGTTTACTTAATTTAACTTAAAAAAATAAATTATGTATGTTTGGGTTATTAAAAGATAAAATATGTTGATATTTTACAATACTATACAATATATTTTATGCATTTCTGAGTTTCTAAACTTTTTCTGTGTCGCCTGCTGGCCATCGTGTCATCTGTGGCTTCCTGAAAACTCCTCCAAAACTGCCATTTAATTTCTTATGCTGACCGGCGATATATCAAAACTGATGGGGAAAGTCCTGATGTGGAGAGGATAACTGTATCTATCCATTTGCTACCACTTATTAGTATGACAAAAAAATTATCATTGAAATTACTATGAAAAATTTGAGAAGATTGTCGCAAAAATTCTTGATGGATATATACATGTAGCCATTTCAAACATAAAACCATATACTAAAAATATGTCCACAGAAGAAATCTCATTTCTTATTCAAAATTTTGAAAAAAAGTAGGACTATCTCATTCAAACTCAATATTTAAAATCTTTCTTAATACTTTGGGAGCACTCTCTCTTCCTGCATATCTGCTTCTATCAATACCTTGTATATATATATATATTTACCCAGTACTCCTCTTTATCTCCTATCCTCATCCCTTGCTCTCCCAATAACCTCTAATCTGCTTTCTATCTCTTCAAATTTGCTATTTCTAGTCATTTATTTGTGATAGGGTACAGTTTTTGTCCTTATGTGTCTTATTTATTTCACAGAATAATGTTTTCAAGTTTCTTCCAGTTGCAGCATGTCTCATGACATCATTTTTTCTTATGGCCAAATTATAATCCATTGTGTGGATGTGCCACATTTTGTTTATCCATTCATTAGTTGATGGACATTTGGGTTATTTCCATCCTTTGGCTCTTGTGACTAATGCTGCTGTGAACATTGATGTACAAGTATCTGTTTGTGACCCTGCTTTCACTCTCTTTGGGTATCTTCCTAGAAGTGGGATTACCAGGTTGAATGGTAATTCTATATTTAACTCCTTGAAGAACCATCACATTATTTTCCACAGTGACTGCTCCATTTTACATTCCCACCATCAAGACACTAGTTCATATTTTTCTGCATCTCTCCAACTTTAGTTATTTTCCATTAAAAAAAAATCCATGCTTGTGAGTGTTAAGTGGTTTTGAATTGCATTTTCCTAGTGGCTAATGATGTTGAGCACCTTTTCAGGTGTTTATTACCCATTTGTATATCTGCTTTGGAGCAAGGTTTACTCAAGTCCTTTGCCCATTTTCCAAGTGGGTTGTCTCTCTTTTTTTGGTTGTTGCATTGTAAAAGTTCTTTATATATTCTTGATATTAAATCCTTATTAGATATATGGTTTGGAACTATTTTCTCCCATTCCATAGTTGTCTTTTTACTTGATAATTTCTTTCAATGCACAAAAGTTTTTACTTTTGATGAAATCAAATTTACCTATTGTTTCTTTTGTTGCTAGTGCCTTCAGAGTCATATCTAAGAATCCTTTTCAGAATCTTAGGTCAGAAGGATTTGCCCCTGTTTTACCTTCTAAGAGTTTTGTAGTTTAGCACTTAGATTTGAGTCCTTTATCCATTTTTTTTTTTTAAAGATTTATTTATTATTTATTACATATCCCCCC
>PVKH010032474.1:0-12160 GCA_004027955.1 Chaetophractus vellerosus | reverse complement strand
TCCACTGGGCTATGCGGCCGGCCCTTAACATACTCTTAAACAACCAAGGGGTTAAAGAGGAAATCAGAAGCAATATTAGGAAATATTTTGAGGTGAATGAAAATGAAAATACAATACACAACAACTTATGGGATTTAGTGAAGGCAGTGCTGAGAGGGAAATTTGTAGCTCTACATGCTTACATTAAAAAGTAATAAAGATTTCAAATCTAAGACCTAACCGCAAAATTTGGAAAAACTATAAAAAGAAGAGCAAACTAAACCCAAAGCAAGAAGAAGGAAGGAAATAACAAAGATTATACTAGAGATAAATGAAATAGAAAACAAACAAACAAACAAAAGACAATAAAGATGCTAAAAAAAATTAAAAGTTCACCCATGTTGTTGCATGCATCATGACTTCATTCCTTTTTAGGAATGAATGATATTCCATGGTGTGTGTGTGTGTGTGTGTGTGTGTGTATAGAGAGAGAGAGTGTATTATTTGTATTATGTATATAATATGTATATATTATTTTTCTTATGTTTATACATTCATCAGTTGATGGAAATTTGGGTTGCTTCCATCTTTTGGTAATTGTGAATAATGCTGCTATGAACATTGGTGTGCAAATATCTGTTTGGTGCCCTGCTTTCCATTCTTCTTGGTATAGCTGGCAGGATTGCCAGATCATGGGGTAATTTTATACTTAGCTTCCTGAGGAACTGCCAAAATGTCTTCCACAGTGGATACACCATTTTACATACATAACATCAGTGAATGAGTGTTCATATTTCTCCACATCTTCTCCAACACTTGTAATTTCCTGGGTTGTTTTTTAACAGTGGCCATTCTAGTAGGTGTGAAATGATATCTCATTGTAGTTTTGATTTGCATGTCCATTATAGCTAATGATATTGAGTATCTTTTCCTGTGTTTTTAAGTAATTAGAATATTAGTATATTCTTTTTGGAGAGACATCTATTCATCTTTTGCCCATTTTTTAATTAGGAAGTTTGTCTTTTTATTGTTGAGTTGTAGAATTTCTTTATATATTCTGAATATTAAATCCTTATCAGATATGTAGTTCCCAAATATTTTCTCCCATTGAGTAGGTTGTCTTTTCACTTTTTGGCAAAGTCCTTTGATGCACAAAGATTTTACTTTTGAGGAGGTCCCATTTATCTATCTATTCTTTCATTGCTTATAGTTTGAGTGCAAAATCTAAGAAAACATTGCCTACCCCAAGAAATTGAAGATGCTTCCCTACATTTTCCTCTAAGAATTTTATAATCCTCATACTTATATTTAGGTCTTCAATCAATTTTCATTTATTTTTTTGTGTATGGTACAAGATAGGGAGCTTCTTTCATTCTTTTGCATATAGATATCCAGTTCTCCCAGCAAAATTTGTTGAAGAGATTATTCTTTCACAGTTGCATGGAGCTGGCAGCCTTGTCAAAAAATCAATTGGCCATAAATGTGAAGGTCTATTTCTGAAATCTCAATGCAATTCCATTGGTCAGTACATCTTTCTTTATGCCAGTACCATGCTGTTTTGTCCATTGTAGCTTTGTAATAATCTTTAAAGCCAGGAAATGTGAGTCCTGGAATTTGTTCTTCAATTTCAAGACATTTGTGGCTATTCAAGATCCCTTATCTAGCCATATAAATTTTATAACTGGCTTTTCCATTTCTGCAAAATAGGCTGTTGGAATTTTGATTGGGATTGCATTGAATCTGTAAATCAATTTCAGAAAAATTGACATCTTAGTGATATTTAGTCTTCCAATCCATGAACATGGAATGTCCTTCCATCTATTTAAGTCTCCTTTGATTTCTTTAGCAATGTTTTGTAGTGTTCTCTGTACAAGTCTTTACATCTTTGGTAAACTTATTCCTAGATATTTGATTCTTTTAGTTGGTATTGTAAATGGAATTTTTGTCATTATTTCCTCCTAAGATTGCTCATTACTAATAGAAATGCTACTGATGTTTGCATGTTGATCTTGAATTCTACCACTTCGCTAAAATTTTTATTAGCTCTGGTAGCTTTGTTGTAGATTTTTCAGGACTTTCTGTATATAGGATCATGTCATCTGCAAACAGTGAAAGTTTTACTTCTTCATTTCCAATGTGAATGCCTTTTATTTCTATTTCTTGCTTGCCTGCTCTGGCTAGAACTTCTAGCACAATGTTAAATAACAGGGTGACAGTAGACTTCCTTGTCTTGTTCCAGATCAGGGGAAATTTTTCAGTCTTTCATCATTGGATTCAAGGTTAGATGTGGATTTTTCATATATGTCCTTTATCATGTTGAGGAAGTTTAATTTTCTTGATGTGGGGAAGAATCCTTGAGATGTGGAATGCTGGCTTGAGAACACAGACAGAGTGTCTGGAATGCCAGACACTACCTCAAAAGGAAAACCTTGATAGCACTGTTTGAACTCTTGCTGGCTCCAAGACTCAAGGATAAGATAGACAACAGGTGTGATCATTGCCTATAATAAACTCCCAAGTGATATTAATCACTAGCTGTGCTTCTCTGCATGTAGCTCTGCTAATAAAAGTTCTGGGCTGTCTGTGCTTCAGGGCTAACATGGTAGATATATTCTGCTAGCACCCTGACCCCAGCTTTTCTCTTAAATTCTATATCTTGTCTTTCTTATATCACAGTACCCTTCCCCAAGTCACCCACATTTACAGCAACCTCTTCTTATTTTTCAAAGTGTTTATATATGGAAAGGATACTGGCTTTTGTCAAATGCCTTTTTTGCATCAATCTAGATGACCATGTGGTTTTCCCCTTTCCTTTGTTAATGTAGTGTATTACATTAACTGATTTTCTTTTGTGGAACTACCTTGCATATTTGAGATAAAACCCTCTTGGTCGAGTTGTATAATTCTGTTAATGTACTGTTCAATTAAGTTTGCAAGTGTTTTATTGAGGATTTTTGCATCTATATTCATAAAATAAATTGATCTGTAATTTTTTCTTGTAGTTACCTTATCTGGCTTTGGTATTAGTGTGATTCTGGCTGCATAGAATGAGTTATGTGCTGTTCCTTCTCTTCAAATTTTTGGAAGCATTTAAGCAGAATTGGTATTATTTCTTATTGCAATGATTGGAGAATTCACCAGTGAAGGCATCTGATCCTGTGTTTTTCTTTTTTGGGTGGTTTTTGATGACTGATTCAATCTTTTCCCTTTGATTATTTTGTTGAAGTATTCTATTTCTTCTAGAGTCAGTGTAGGTTATTCCTGTGTTTCTAGGAATTTGTCTATTTTATCTTTGTTGTCTAATTTGTTGGCATACAATTGTTCATAGTATCCTCCTATAATCCTTTTTATTTCTGTAGGGTCAGTAGTAATGTCACCCGTCTCATTTTTCATTTTATTAATTTGTCTCTTCTCTCTTTTTTTCTTTGTCAGTCTAGCTAGGGTTTTGTCTATTTTATTGATTTATCTTCTCAAAGAACCAACTTTTGGTATTGTTAATATTCTCTATTTTTTTATTCCAAAGTTCACTTATTTCTGCTCTAGCCTTTGTTGTTTCTTTCCTTCTGTTTGATTTGGGATTAGTTTGATGTTCTTTTTCTAATTTCCACAGGTGTGCAGTTAGGTCTTTGATTTTAGCTCTTTTGTCTTTTTTAATGTAAGCATTGAGGTATATAAATTTCCCTCAGTACTGCCTTTCCTGCATCTCCTAGGTTTTGATATGTGTTCTCATTTTCATTCATCTTGAGATACTTACTGATTTCCCTTGCAATTTCTTCTTTGACCACTGATTGCTTAAGATTGTGTTGTTTACCTACCATATATTTATTGATTTTCCAATTCTCTGCCTGATATTGATTTCCAGCTTGATTCCATTATGTGTTTTGTATAATTTCACCCTTTTTAAAATTTATTGAAACTTGTTCTGTGACCCAACATGTGGTATATCCTGAAGAAAGATCCATGTGCTCTTGAGGAAAATATATTCCCTGCTATTTTGGGGTGCAATGTTCAGTATATGTCTTTTAGGTCTAGTTCATTTATCATATTATTCAAATTGTCTGTTTCCTTGTTGATCTTCTTTCTAGATGTTCTCTCTAGTGATGAGAGTGTTGTATTGAAGTCTTCAAATATTATTGTAGAGACATTTATTTTCCCTTCAGATCTGCCCATGTTTGCCTAATATATTTTGGGCTACCCTTGTTGGGTGCACAAATATTTATGATTGTTCTTCTTTCTTGATAGAGTGAACCTTTTATTAGGATATGGTGTCCTTCTTTGTCTCTTATAACAATTTTGCATTTAAAGTCTATTTTTCCAATATTAGTATAGCTGCCTCAGCTCTTTTTTGGTTACTATTTGTTTGGTATATCTTTTTCCAGTGTTTCATTTCAATGTGTTCATGTCTTTGGGTCTAAGGTGAGTCTCATGTAAGTAGCATATAGTTGGATCATGCTTTTTTATCCATTCTGCCAATCTATGTCTTTTGATGGGGGGTGGGGGGGTGGGGAGTTAACCCATTAATAGCCAGTGTTATTACTGTAAAAGCTGTACTTACTTCAGCCATTTTATCCTTTGCTTATATGTCATATCATTTTTTTGTCTCTCATTTTATCCGCTTAGTTACCCTCACTGATAATCTTCATATCTCCATGCTACTCCAAACTGCTTTGTTCTGTGTTTTCCTTTCAACCAGCAGAACTCCCCTTAGTATTTCTTGGAGGTCAGGTTTCTGGTTAATGAACATTACCAATTCCTATATCTGTGACCATTTTAAACTTTCCCTTATTTTTAATTTTTATTTATTTATGTTTTAGAAGGTACCAGGGATTGAACCTGGGACCTTGTACATAGAAAGCAGATGCTAAAACCACTGAACAACACTTGCTTCCCCTCTCCCTCTTTTTGAAGGACAGTTTTGCCATATAAAAATTTTTGCCTGGCAGTTTTTCTCTTTCAGTGTCTTAAATATATCATACCAGTGCCGTCTTGCCTCCATAGTTTTTGATGAGAAATCAACACTTAATCTTATTGTGGATCCCTTGTATGTGATGAGTCACTTTTCTCCTGCTGCTATCCAATTTCTCTCTTTATCTTTGGCCTTTGACATTCTGATTGGTATGTGTCTCAGAGTAGGTTTATTAAGATTCTTTCTGTGTGGAGTATGTAACACTACTTGGACACATATATTATGTCTTCCATAAGAATTCTGAAATTTTGGGCCATTATTTCCTCAAGTATTCTTTCTGCCTTTTTTCCCTTCTCATCTCCTTCTGGGACATCCATGGCATGTATGTTTGTGTACTTTGTGCTGTCATTCAAATCCCTAAGACACTGCTCAATTTTATCCTTTCTTTTCTCTATCTGTTTTTCTGTCTGTAATATTTCTATTGTCATGTCTCCTCGTTTGTTGATTCTTTCTTCTGCCTGATCCAATCTGCTGTTGTATGCCTCTAGTGTTATTTTAATCTCTTCTTTAGTGTCTTTCATCCCCATAATTAGTGCTGTTTCTTTTTATGATTTCAAATTCTTCTTAATGCCCACACATTGTCTTCTTAATATCCTTTATCTCCATAGTCATTTTTTTCTTTGAATTGATTTAGATTATTTGTTTGAATATCTTTGATTCATTTTTCCAAATTCTGCCTTTTCTCTGAAGCTTCAATGTGTTCCCTTGACTGGACCATAACTTCCTGTTTTTTAATATGGCTTGTAATTTTTTGCTGATATCTAAGCACCTGATTATCTTGATGAATTTACTTTGAAGGGCATTTTCTCTCTCTTAGCTAAGGTTTTATTGTTGATTAGCTTTGTGTTAAGGCTCTTCTTTGATGCTTAGTCCACCTTATTCTAGACTTTTAGAATAGCCCATGTTTAACTGTTCAGCTCTTCTTCATCTGATTCTTGCCCAGGATATTTGGTACAATTTTTAAGATTGCACATTTGTGTCATTGTTTTACCTTGTGAAGAAAGCTTCCTTTCCTTTGTCCTTTCTCCAGGAATCTTGATCTGTTCTGTTTGTTTTTGTGTTGCCTCTATAGATTTTGAATTTCTTTCATTTTCTCTATCTGCTTATGCCTGGAAGGCAAATTCTTGGAGAAGGGTCACCCAGGGAGGACTTTCTCATGTCAGTATTTCCCAGCCAGAAATGGGGTCAGGGGCCTAAGAAGGCGGTGTAAATCTGCTCCAAAATGCCTGGGGATGGGATCAGATAGGGTGGCTCAACAAAACTGAGCTTTCCTAGCTCACCAAACAGGATGCTTCATGTAATTGACCCCCACAACCCCGAGGAAGCACTAAGTCTTTAAATATCCACCACCTCTACTCCAGTCTGGGGCAGGGTTAAACAATGGCTGCCACTACCTTTCTCCAGAGTGGTTTGAATCAATTTGTATGTCATTAGTGAGTTAACCTGAGACTGGGCCCCAAGGAAGCCCACCATGAGAGTGAGGAATAGGACCTGGCAGCCTCTGCATGGAGAGAGTTACTCATTGTTCTCTACCATAGCTTATCAGCTTCTTCTTCCCTCTTTTCCCTGGATCTTGTACTGTGTTCTTCTGGCCTCTGATATCCCATAACAGTTGTTTCAGAGAGTTCCTGACTGTTATAGTTGCTTTGGTGGAAGTACTGAGTCCTGGAGCTCCCTACTCTGCCATCTTCCCCAGAAGTCTGATGACACCTTATTGGTAGTTATATTAAAAAGGACTATTTGACTAACATTCCTTCCAGAATTTTTAAAAAATGGATGTCCCTATAGAACACTTATATGATTTATTTTTTGGTTTGGCTTTGTTTTTATATTTTTTCCTGGCAAGCTAAATAGTTATTACTCCAAAGCCCTCGACTATCCCTTGTCATTATCTGGATTCATGCTGACAAGATCAACACCACCAATGTAAATAGACAAATGGATAGTGTCAGGAGAAAGGACACATTAAAAAAAGTCACAGATTTAAAATTCCAAATTCCCAGAATTATAAATAAAGTCACTTTTTATATCATAAAGGTAATATATGCTTATTGTGGACACAAAGGGGAAAAAAGTGTTTAAAAGAAAATATAAATCACACACAACTCTACCACCCAGAATAGATACTCTTTATTTTGGTATATTTCCCTCTGTTTTTTGTAAGTATTTTCATACAATGCCATATAGTTTACTCTATTTTATGTCATTTAAAAATGTGACATATAAGCTATAAATGTCTTCATGACTATAATTTTTAATTATTAGGTATTATTTTATTCTATAGCTATACTATAACTTGCCCAATCATTATCCTTTCTAGGGCATTGTTTTCTTTAGACTACCTTTAATATTTGAAAGTATTGGGACATCAGAGAAATGGATACTTTTCCGTGAATTTGGAGTAGGACTCAAAGCAGAATCCAACTTTAGAAGAAGATTCCTCTTAGAAGTTTATCTCTTCTGAGGGAAAAAGATTTTCAAATAAAAAAAAATGATTCAGGGTAGTCCTCAGAGAAGAGATTTGAAACTGGAGGGAAGGAGATAGGAGGAAGGGGGCTCTGGAGCTTAAAAAAATCCAGGAACAGGTAATGACGTTTTGAAAGAAGTGTTTCAAACCAGTTCCCAGCAGCATGGTGACAGTTTGAGCCCAGAAGAGAAGATCTGCCTGGAAGGGACTTCCTGGGATGGTCAACAAACTTTGACAACATGGATATGACTTGGATCCATTTTAAGTTATTTCCTCTCTTATGCTATAAATCCTTTCCACCATTCCTGAATATTCAATTATCTTAGGGGTTCTAGGAAGAATGATGGAAATGGCATGAGGTGGACCACAAAGACTTACATGGCATAGAGAAACAGAGATGAGATGCTGGAGGACTGGGTAAAAGTTATTGCAAATGTTTGGAGCAAGCTATAACACAGACAACTAAGGAAATATAAGCTTCTCTTGTCCTCACCCACATATTCTTAAATATTTTGAGGAGTCACTGAATTTTCCATAGTTAATGTGGATGAGAGCTTACTTATTTAACCTAGATATTAAAAGCAAAGGATATTTTCATATTAATGGAGATCCTTGTGGAACCTCAGGTTACATAAAAAAATTCAAGCTATTGGTTATTTATTCTATATCTGGTAATTTTTCTTTATGCTATATTCTGAGAAATGACTAGTTCAAGAAGTATGGTTTTAGATTATTATAGCATATTGCCAAGTTACATCGTAATATTTGCACCAAATTATAATCCTACTATCTCTGGACAAAGGTACCTAAAGACACTAAATGTTTTATTTGAAATATGAAAGAATAGTATTGTCAACAACGACTTCAAGATTGGTCTAGCGATGTTTTAAGTGTTTACATTCCATCATCTAAGGATGATAAGGTGCTAAATCAAACATTAATGAAGCATAATTATTTCTTAATTGAGGGCCCTAATATCCCGTGAAATACCTATCACCTAGAATGAATATTGAGGAGGGGGGAAAGTATGCATTTAACCACAGTGGACCAATTAGTTATATTTTTAATTTATAGCATTTCACCTTTTCTGATTTTACTTTAGAAGTGAGTGAAGAGAATATAAATTGGGATTCCTCCTCTTTGCAATTCACTGCTTTATGCTCCCCACTTCCTGAAGCTCTATATCCAGGAAAAATTGACAATTGAACTTTCTTAAGAAATTCTATAATTGAAAGCAGCAAATAATACACTTTGATTATGAGCCATAGGTTTTACCATAAATTAAATATACTTTTAAATTAATATATTGGCTGTCTGTTTCCTTCATGAACTTAAACATCAGTGATACACTACAAATTTCTTTGTGGAAACATACGTGGAAAAAGCATCAGCAGCCAGACCCTGGAGCTTCCAAGAGAAGATTTAACTAGACCCTTTAACCAACACTGCTGAATCCACATATTGTAACACCTACAAGTTTACCCTAGTAGTTTAACAAGCTATGAATGTATTTTTGGTCAGCCTGGTGACAGAATGCAGATTGCAGCCCAGACCAGGACAGAGATTTTATTAACATTTTATTGCGAAGGTTCTGTTTCTCCCCTGATCCTCTTATTTAGAACAACATTGAGAAGAAAAGATTCAAAGAAAAATTTTAAAATATGCAATGTCTAAGTAGAAGGAAAAGAAACAAGAAAACAATATTCCTTTTTTAGAAACAAATATTTCTGGTCAAAATCTGTATGGCAATGCAAGATAATGTAGACAGTTTTGTTTTAGCTAGAACAATTGTCAAAAGTTTAGCAACTTTGAACATTCATAAGTCATTTCACTTCCCTGAGGCTTTTATAAGTTTTGATTGTTCAAAGATAAGAAAGATCTGGCTCAACTCTAGAGACATTTGGTGTTTTGTATTTTGTTTTATGTCTGAATGATAGATGTGTGAACATGGGTGGTTACTGCAAGTCCCTAATCATGCATTTGGACACATGAATGGGATTTAACAAATTGTGTCACACAGGATAGGCACATTCCCATTATGTCAGACCAATAATTGTTTCCCAGGATGCTAGCTCACAGCTGTCCTCTGACCCACCTCTGCATATACAGAAAATGAGGCTAACCCACTGAAGAGGGGCAAACCTCAGCTTAGAGACTCTGAGTCTCTTTTCAGTAGAATCAGCAACAAATGAAGTGCTCCAAATAATTTTGTATAGCTATGGATTTTTCTTTCTTAATATACTTCCTCCTTTCCCACACCTCCTTTCATTCATCACCTCCTTCCATTCGCCCACTTATCCTTCACCTTTTTAGTTTTTTTAATATTCTAATCAAATGTCACTTATAAAAGCAAAGACTGCCTTCCTCCTTTAAAAGCAAATTTCTTATTAATCTGTTTAAAATCGGAGAGTAAAAGGATCTTTAGGTTAATATGGTTTTACAAGCCATCATTTTCTTCCTGCTTTTGCAATATGAATAAGGGAACATATGCCCAAAGTTTGTCTACTTAGAACTGTTGTCTGCTTTTAGCCTTTTATTACCCTTTTTATACAAAACTCAAAAAGGTAAATTCACCTAAGAGAGTGGTGTAGTTAACTCTCCAGCCCACCAAAGTTTACTGTTTAGACTTTTTTACTCTACCACGTCTATCCTCACATCCTCTTCCTCTAAATCCATCTTTTATGACATATTTCTGAAAACAACAAAGAAATCTGCATTCCCAAAGCCTGGAAAGTTATGCATAGGAAAGCAGGAAAAAGTAGAATTATAATTTTAGTACATGTTATATTTTTCAGGACATCACAAATAGAAATATTTTGTTCTTTTATTATGATTCCCTTTGAATATTGTTTGTTTTATAGAACTCAGTGCTTTATCTTAGGTATGACTGCTCTTATTGAAAGCCATCTTTGGAGTACCCAACTTGATAAGAGTGAATACAACTATAAAGATAATTCCTTTAAGTTTCTCTCACATTTTTACTTTGGGAAGAGGGAACAGTAGACATCCAGGGGTTAAAGTAATATGCTATGACCTCGAAAGATAGGCTACTCAAATAAGCCTGCCAGCTTTAGAAATGTGTGGTCCATGTGCCAGGACAATAAATACATTCAGTTCCAATTTCCTCACATCAGGTATCATTCTCGGGCTCAGATGATCTTCAACACAATACTAGATGGGCCAAGGAAATAATAAAACAGAGAGGAGGATGAAAACTATCCAGCAACAACAAGGCAGCCTATGATGAGTCAATGAAGCTTGTTTGATTAAGTCTTTAATGAGTGCTCCTGCAAGCACCAGTATATCCACCTGGGAATCTGGGACATGAAACAGCGGTTTGCAAGCACAACCAACTCCCCGCTCTCATTTTCTGGATCCAAATGGAAATAATGGAAGAAATCGTAGGTTTAACAGCCAAAGACATGAAAGAACAAAGTGACAGGTTGTTCCATCTTCAGTCACTGCAACAAATCAGTATCCCAGGAGTGTTACCTAAATAAATATGGAACTTTTGAGCAGTAAAGAGCAAAAGACCTCTGAGGATAGTTTATCTGGACAGGAGAGAGGGCTTTTTAGACAGAGCATACGGACAGAAGAACCTGTGTGTAAACATAAATAGGGCCAGAATAATTCTGGATATTGCTTCCTTTTCTTCTGGAGATGGAAGCCTTCATAAAATTTACATACATCAAATGTCCATCTACTGATTCACATTAAAAGAAAACCTGAGTATGAATACCTCCTCACCTCTCTTCCACGCATGTGTGTGCATGTACACACACACACTCACATGCACACTCGTTTTATTTTCACACTTCTCTATTGAGAATGCTGAGAAACTGTCATTTTTGTCAAGTTTCCTGTTCAATCAACATTTAGAGCTTTTCAAAGGTATTGAAAACTGAGGTGCTTTGTGCTGGTTGTTTTTACACATATATCCATCAACAACAGCAAGGCCATTTTACATTCCCTTGGGAGGTGAAAATCGCAATGTGCTCCGGTTCGTGTTTAGTATCTCTTCTGGCATTTCTTTCTCAATGTTGCCTGGGACCATCAGCTAAGAGACTCGTGGCTGCTTGCTTTTAGCCTGCGATTCATTTTCATTTTATTTTTTTTAATTTATTTATTTTAAAGAAACTTTAGATTACATAAATGTTAAACATAAAAAATTTAGGGGATTCCCATATGCCCCACTCCTTCCCCCTCCCACACTTTCCCATATTGACAACATCCTTCATTATTGTGTTACATTTGTTACAATTGATGAACACATATAGAATCGTTGCCACTAACCTTGGATTATAGCTTAAATTATAGTTTACACTCTGTCCCACACAATTTTGTAAGTTATGACAAAATGTATAATGGCCTGTATCCATCATTGCAATGTCATGCAGGACAATTCCAATGCCCTGAAAATGCCCCCATATTACCCCTATTTTTCCTTCTCCCTCCCCTCAGAACTACCAGTGGCCACTGCCTCCACATCAATGATAAAAGTTCTTCCATTGCTAGAATTACAATGTCTATAGCAGAATAATAGTAAGTCTACTTTAGTCCATTGATCATTTCCCAGTCTTGAGGATTTTCCTTTCATTTTACTTAAATGTGCCTAAACTCTTGAATGGAACATTCTATTCGTTGTAAAAAAAAAAATCAAAGGGTCTTTGTCTCCAGAGTTCCCTAATTTATTTTTCCCCACTGCCAGGGAGAAATATTAAAACAAAAACATTATCATACTAGGTTCC
>PVKH010032473.1:0-12162 GCA_004027955.1 Chaetophractus vellerosus | reverse complement strand
CACCAATCGGGAGTTGCTCTGTTGCACTCCCTCCTCCCCTTACCCCCACATGTTATAAGTAGCAGCGTTTTTCTAATAAAGTTAGACTTGGTTGCCCAGCCTCCTCTCCGGAGTCGGTGTAGTGCTCTGTTCATCGCTCACCCCTCCACCAGCTGCCCAGCCGCCTCCTCCCCATTGTGCAGAGACTCTAGATTCCTGGCCCGCCGCGTTTCGGGACGCCTGAGCCCAACGGGCCCCGTTGCCCGGCCTGCTGTGTCCGGGGCACCTGAGCCTAGCTAACTCAGAGCCGTGAGCCTGGCGAGCCAAAACCCCTCCCTCCCCCTTTTTCACCTTCCCCGCTGTTTCCCCTTTGCCTCCTATCTGGTTGGGGAGGGCCACTTGGAGGCTCCCTTGCCTCCTGACTGGCTAAAAGAGAGCCACCAGGAGGCGGATAGGAGGCGGCTAGCCGAAACCCCACGGCGCGCAGGGTCGTTGCCGGCAGCCGGTCCCTGTCGTCCCTGCGAGCGAGGTCGTCGCCGAACAGCGGACGACGACACTCCAACATCAAAACTACTTCAACTCTGTCCTTTGCCAAGTCTTTTTATCTTTTAAACCCCACCCACCAAGGGGTGGGGCTCAATGCCCTACTGACGTGACCTAGTCAATGCCCCAATCATAACTTAATCATGCCCAGATGAACAGACCAGTTTACAAGCATAATCCAATATCTATTTTTGGAATTCATAACTATATCAACTGCCAAACTGCTACACCACACAACACCCCTTCCCCAACACACCACACCGTGGTAGAATATTTGTTACAGATTATGAGATAATATCATCATACTATTAAGTTTGTGGTACTTTTTAATGGCAGTCCTAGGAAACTAAGGCAATAATGTTCTATTTTGACTTTATTAGCTCAAGCTTGCTAACTGTGTTTTTAAATGTTTGCATCCTTACTTGACGTAGTAATGATTGAGAGAGGTATTTAAAATTATCCCACTATAACATATCTGTCCGTTTCTTTTTTCTTTTTTCTTTTTTTTTAAGATTTATTTATTTTATTACATATCTCCCCTCCCCCCTGCTGCGGCGAGGCGCCGAGTTTGGTCACTGCGCAGGCGCGGCTTTCCCCGCTTGTGGGCGGCTTCTGCTTCCATCACGGCCGGCTTTCAGTTCTCAGGTGGCTGGCTGCGCTCCATTCGCGGGTGACCTGCCCTGCCCGTGGCGGCTTTTGCCTGTCCGTGGCAGCTTTTTGCCCTGCCCACGGCGGCTCTGGCCCGCCCATGGCGGCTTGCCCTTCTCAAGGCGGTCTACCCGCTAGGAGAGGTCCTGGGATCCGAACCCGGGGCCTCCCATGTGGTATGCCGACGCCCTATCCACTGGGCTATCCAGTCAGCCCCTGTCCGTTTCTTATAGTTATATCACCACACTTACTAGAACATTCAATTTATTAGGTTCTACGTCCATTAAGTTTAAATTAGTAGAGCACTGAATTTATAAGATTCTAATAAAAAAGCTTCATATATAGTGAGTGTGTATACGTATATGTATACCTACCTATCATTTATCTTTCTACCACCTACCTATCTAATCATCAATCTATTTATTTCCAATATGTTTCAAATTATAACAGATTCCTGGTGAATCAAAACTCTTTTTAATATGTTACAACCTCTTTATCTCTAGTAATGTGTTTTGATTTAACTTTTATTTTGTGTGATATTAATATAACTATACCAAATTTCTTTTCACTAATTTTGCCTGATATATATATTTAAAGCAGTTCTATTCACATACCATACAATCATCCAAAGTGTATATACAAAGTGCCTGATGTATAAATATATATGTATTACATGCTTTTTCTTTTAAACTTACCTAGTTCCTTATTTTTTTGGTTGTGTCACCTTTAAATGTGTTTATTTAGCCTTTTTTTTTTCACCAGAGAAGTTTATTTTCTTTACAATGATTATGATTAATAGTATATTTGGATTCATTTCTACTACCTTATTTTATCTTTTGTATTTGTCCTAGGTTTTCTAGGTTTCTTTTTTTCATTTTTCTTTCCTTCTTGTCTTTGGATTAAGTAAATATCCAAGAACATCAAAAGCACCTTAAAATATTTCAAAACAAATCTACCTTTCCCACTTGTATGATATTTTCATCCACCATTTTAGTTTTCTCTTGATTATTAATCCCACAAACTAGACATTATTGTTTTATACTAATAATAAATTCACCTACATGTTTACCATTTATTTGCTCATCATTTTTTCCTTGAATCTCAGACCCTCATTCTGAATTAATGTTCCTTCTTTCTGAAGTACATTCTTTAGAAGATCTTTTAGTGAAGATCTGTTGGTAGTAAATTTTCTGTTCAAAGATGTCTATTGCACGTTGTGGTTGAAAGGGAGTTTACCTAGGTGTAGAATTTAAAATCTCGAGTTTTCTTTCACCATTTTTAAGATGGCATTCCACTGACTTCTGACTTCCACCATTGCTGTTTAGAAATCCACTGTCCCTCTACTTGTCATTCCTTTGTAATTTGTCTTTTCTCACTAGCTACTTTTTAAGTCTCTTCATTTTTGGTGTTTTAAAGTTTTACTATTATGACTTCCTTTTTATTTTTCCTACTTGGATTTACATGGATTCCTGAATATGCGACATGATGCCATTTATCAATTCTGGAATATTCTTTTTTAAAAATCTATTTTATTGATACATATTAATAAAGCATGTGTATTAGTCAGCCAAAAAGGGTACTGATGCAAAGTAGCAGAAATCTGTTGGCTTTATAAAGGGTATTTATTTGGGGTAAAAGCTTATAGTTACAAGGCCCTACAGAGTCCAACTCAAGGTTGATTTCTCACCCAAAGTCATTTGCCATGTGTTCAGGCAAGATGGTGGGTGATGTCCGTGAGGGTTCAGACTTCCTCCTCCTCTTAAGGCTCCGTGGGTCCAGCTTCTTCCAATCTTAGCTGTAGGCTGGAGTGCTCGCTGGCTCATCTGCTCTGGTCTCTTCACAAGGTCAGCTGTAAACTATCAGGTGAATGGCTCATCTCTCTCCCTGGGGCTGCAGGATCAAAGCTCTCTTCTCTGCCATGTCTATGGAGCTCGCTTCCTCTGTGTATTTATTCTGTGTTCTTGATTGAGTGTCCATTTATATAGCCCACTAAGGGGGCAGGAACTCAACCCTGCATGCCCTAATGATGTGGTCAAATCAAAGCCCTAATCTTCATTTAATCAAGTAAACGTAAAGCCTTTGAATTTAATTAAATCAATCAAAGGGTATAATGCCCAGAGGAACAGACCAGTTTACAAACATAATCAATATCTCTTTTTGGAATTCATAAATAATATCAAATTTCCACAGCATGCAATCCATCCAAAATATACTATCAATGGTATTTGATATAATCACATTGTTGTACATTCATTGCTTCAATCATTATTACAGCATTTTCATTATTCCAATAATAATAAAAATAAACAAAAAGAGGCAAACAAAAAAACTCTACCCTTTAATAATCACCTCTCAATCTCTCTATGCTTCCCCTGCTCTACATGGCTGATAATTATGAATATTCTTATCATTATCTCCCTGAATGTTACCTCTCCACCATTCTCTCCATTATTTCCTTCAGGAACTCTGATTTGATGTACGTTGTCCTTCTTACTGTCTACTCCATGTCTTTTTTTTTTTTTTGCATGAATTAGTTTATATGTATACAAGAAATATACCAAAAATAGCATTATAAAAAAGTTCATACTATTTCATGTCTTTTTAACCTCGCTTTTAGATTTTCCCTCTCTTTGTTTCTATGTTGCACTTTATGCAACTTCTTCAGATTCAGCTTCTAATACATGAATACTTTCCTTTTGAAACTGTAGGTTAGCCCATCCAATGGATTTCTTTTTTCTTTTTTTAAACAAATCAATTTTATTGATACATATTAATAAAGCATACAACCCATCCAAAGTAAACAATCAGTGGTATTTTGTATGATCACATAGTTGTGCATTTATCACTTCAATCATGTTCATTAATATAATAATAATAATAAACAAAAAGAAGACAGACAAAATTAAAAAACCCTCATTATCTCTCAATCTCTCCATGCTTCCCCTCCAATGGGTTTCTACTATCAATTATTATATCTTTTTATTTCTATAAGTTTTATTTGATTCTCTTTCAAATCTACTTGATTAACTTTGGTAGCCTTTTTCTTGGTTGCCTTTTTGTTTCCCTCTTTGTTTTATTTAAACATATTAAATACCCTTAAATTATATTCTATACCTGATTATAACAATATATCTAATATCTGTGGGTAGGATTCTGTAGTTGGTTGTGTTTTCTTGTAGGGGCTTGTTTCCTTGCTTGGTTAGAGACTTTAAAAAAAATTGTGAGTCATGTGACTTGAAATTTTGTGGGAAAGCTTCAAGGCCTAGGTTTAACGGCATTCTTCCAGAGAGCTGGGTTTACTTCTGCCAGGTGTCTGCTGGCATTATCAATCCAGAAATACTTTAAATTTTCCTCTTGTAGTATTTTGAGTCACACAGATAATGTAATTCCTTCCCTAAACACAGGTGACTGCAGATATGGGGTAGAGAATTCTCAGAAGAGAAGGTTCTTTTGTTTGTTTGTATGCTTATTTACTCTACTCTGACCCAGACAGGCTTGAAACCCAATGTCCCCATAACGTGGTAGGTTTATCTTTTAAGTTTACCACTGAAGGTATTAGTTCAGGGGTGGGGTGGGAAGGCCAAGTTGTGTGCTCTGATTCTACTTTCTGTTCCATTCAAGGCCTGACTGCCCCCTTTTCCCTCCCTTACCTCTGTGAACCATTTAAACACAGCACTAGGTTAGCAGGGATCTGCATATGCCCCCTCTGAATCCCTAAGAGTAATTGCTTACTCTTAGGGATTCAGACTGTTTTCTACACGAGATTTCTTTGCATTACCAACAAGATCAGTTATGCATTAAAACAGATATTTTTCACATCTTATCTATTTTTTATTTCAGTTCTGCTGTACGGTTTTCTTGTGAACTATTGGTATGACATATTTCATAAACAGAAAACATTTTTAATAATTCATGTTTCCTTTATATAACGCTATAAGCCAGAAGGAAGGCTAAAATATTGGGATAGTCATATTTGCAGTTCATCTAAAAACATTTGGGGAGAGAATTCAGCACTTGAGAAGCATGCTCCAGAGAACCTGGAAGACTGCCTGAATAACTTCATGCTTCCTAGATTATATTGCTTCTGGTTGAGTGGTTTGACAGCCTGGGGCTTTGGAGCTGTCCCAGGTGGTCACCTTGCCCACCTCCAATGACTTACCTGTAGTTTTACAGATCAGATTTAGACAAGGAGCCACAGAGACATGACTTGACTCGTGCTCAGGCCTGGGGGAGATTCCACTTTCCTGACGATGGGAACATTGGGATCACAATCATCTATGCACCTAAGTTCAAAAAGTTAACCTCAGTTCAAAAGTGCAACAAACATTTATTGACTTTGTGTCAGATTTGGGCACAATTGCATGGGATACAAAGATGAAACAGAGAAGGTTGCTGCCCTCGAAGAACTCACAATCTGGGTGTATTTCCTTTAGAGGAAAAGGGAAAGACATACCCAGATAATTTAAATACATTGTGGTAGGTGTTTTGATGGTGGTAAACTCAAAGTGCCACAGAGAAGATCAGCTTATTCTGCATCTCCATGCAAGGGTCTCCCCATAGCTCCAAAATTTACTATTTTTAGTTTCAGCAACAAGTAGAGACTGAGAGTAAGCTCTTTCTGCCCCAATTGCAAATTCTTAGGAAAGGGTGTTAAGTCAAATGAAATGGCCGCCTGCACAGGGGGTTGCTGAGAAGGGCTTGTCAAGATGACAAGAACAACTGACCTGCTGGGGTTTTCCTAAAAAACACTTCCTCACTTGCTTCTGTGCTCGCCCCATTTGAGCTTCCCCTTTCCACGCCTTCGGTGACGCTCCCTTCTACTTTCAGAATAGGACCTGCCTGATTCATGAATTGCTCAGTAAAGCTGTGAGATCCTGCATTGCATAAAAAGTTTTTCTTTTATCAGTTTTGGCAATTAGGACAGGATCCAAAACAACTGCTTATGGCTTCTCTGGACATGAGAAAGAAAAGTGAAGGTGCCATAAGTGCTTTGAATTATCTGTCCTCCTGGCTGCCTTCAAGGGTCATGGGGAGTGCCCCTCGGATTAGAGCTCTGCTCTCTTTGTGGTAGAGCTCTCTGATTTCACTAGCTTGTAGTTCAAAGGTTAGTGGGTCAATCTTACTGACAAGAAGGTTCAGATTTTGAGACCAAGTCCCCAACCTTTTGGTTCAGTCCAGTTTCATTTTTGCTACTGCTGGATTCTTTGACCTGTGCACAAGATAAGAAGTCCGATGATAAAAATGGGATCCTCAAACTCTAAAATCTTTCATTCTCCACCCTCTGGTACCCCAGCAAATTACATGTTCAAAAATCATAGGGATAGGGGAGCAGATGTAACTCAAGTGGTTGAGTGCCTGCTTCGTATGTACCAGGTCCTGGGTTCAATCCCTAGTACCTCATTAAAAAAAAAAAAATCATAGGGCTGGAAGCTGTGCCTATCTCTCCAAATTCTCCAAAGACACTCTAGAGTTGCAATGGCCTTTACAGGGAACATTCCAACTAGACAAATTTACTCATCTTAGAGGTGCACTCAAGAAAAATGGCTCCCAAATCAAAACAGGCCAAATGGGATGCCTTTTTAAAAAAAGATTTATTTTGTTTATTTCTGTCCCCAACCCCCTGTTATTTGGCTTGCTGTCTGCTCTCTGTGTCTGTTTGTTATGTGCTCATCTTCTCTTTTCTTAGGAGGCACTGGGAACAAAATCCAGGTCCTGGGAACCGACTGTGGCTCAGTTGGTTGGTCTCTGGTTTACCACATGGGAGGCTCCGGGTTCGGTTCCCGGGGCCTCCTGGTAAGGGTGGGCCGCCGCGTGGTGAGCTGCCCTAGCAGGGAGAGACGGGCAGACGTGGAGGGATCCAAAGCAGATGAACACAGGGAGCACAAACAGCAGGGGGGGATATATAAATAAATAAATAATAAATCTTAAAAAAAAAACAAACAAAAAAAACCCCAGGTCCTCCCATGTGGGAAGGAGGTGCCCAATGGCTTGAGCCACCTCTGTTCCTGCTTGTTGTGTCTCTCATTGTGTTTCCTCATTGTGTCTCTTTGTTGCATCCTCATTGCATCACCTTGTTGCGCCAGCTTGCCACCCATTGCGTCAGCTTGCTGTCTTGCTTGTCTTCTTTAGGAGGCACTGGGAACTGAACCCAGGGCCCCCCATGTGGTAGGCAAGTACCCAACTGATTGAGCCACATCTGCTTCCCTGGGATGCCTATTTTAATTGAGACTCAGAGTCTACTAAAACATTGAAGACTCTAAAAAATGCTTATATAAACTAGTGAGTTATGAATTTCTGTTTTCTGTGTTTCTCTACTTTTATGTCTGATTCATGGCTGAAAAAATTTTAATTGAAGCTATAAGTCTTCTATGCTGTCTGTATGTTTGATGTATGATATTTTCTTAACTCAGGATGCTATTACCAAATCAACTTATAAAACTTCTTAAAAGAGTTCTACTTAAATTGACTTAAAGATCAATAAGTACCCCTCTCACTTGGAGGTGGAGGGGACATCATCATCCCAGACTCCTCAGGATTGGGGGGAGAGCTATGGACTAGAGTGGACTTACTGGTATCCTGTTATACACGTATTGTGATTCACACAATGGAAGAAATTACAAAATTATGTGGAACCAGTGGCCACTGGACACTTTGGGGGCAGGAAGAGGGAAAAGCAGTTGTAATATAGGGGCTTTTTCGGGACTTGGGAATTATCCTGAGTGACACTGCAATGACAGATACAGGCCATTTTATATCATCATATAACATGCAGAACTGTGTAGGAGAGAGTGTGGTCTAAAATGTGAACTATGGTCCATGCTTAGTGGCAAAGCCCCAAAATGTGTATATCTATTGCAGGTGATGTGCCACACTGATGAAGAATGTACATGTGGGAGGTGTGAGGTGAGAAGTGGGGCATATGGGTACCCCTATAATTTTTTGTGTAACATTTATGTAATCTATGTATCTTTTTAAAAAGTTAATTAATTTTAAAAAGATAAGGGCAATGAAATAAAATGTAATGACATTTAAAAAAAAAGATCAATAAGTACTTATATATAAATTAATGCTCCTAAAGTACCAGAAAATAAATAAACCAAACTTCTAATATTTTCAATGGAAAAACAAAAAGTATTTATATAATTAAATGTAAACATTTTAAAAATATTCAGGTTCATATAATTCAGAAAAACCTTTGACAAGCAGGACTAGTTTAATATTGTTAAATAAAATAGACCTTCTGAATTATCAATGTTAAGTATGATTCAAGCATACAATTTTATTCTACTTGGGTATGTTCTTAAATTTATACAGGTTTACTGATAAAATAAGCTAGCATTATAACTACTAGATCTTTAAGATGATGAAAATGTAAATTTGTGTTTAACCACTGTATTAGTCAGCCAAAGGGGGGCCTTTGCAAATATACCATTAATTGGTTGGTCTCTATAAAGGGTATTTATTTGGGGTAGAAGTTTACAATTACCAGGCTCCAAAGCATAAGTTTCTTTCCTCACCAAGGTCCACGTGTTGGAGCTAGACAGCTGCTGACTTTTGCCAGGGTTCAGGCTTCTGGGTTCCTCTGTTCCCAGGGCTGTGTTTCTCTCTGGGCTTAGCTTCTGGTTCCTCCACAAGTTCAGCTGTAGACCATGAGGCTCTCTACGCTTGCGTCTCTCCACAAGGCCAGCTGTAGACTATTAGGCAACTGGCTCACTTGTCTTCTCCCGGAGCGCTCCTCTCCAACATCAGAACTGCTTCTCAAATCTTCTGCCTTGCCTTTTACACTTGAGACCACACCCACCGAGGGGTGGGGCTCAACACCCTACTGACAGCAGCCCAGTCAACGCCGTAATCATAACCCAATCATGCCTAGATGAGCAGATTAGTTTACAAGCATGATTCAATTTATATTTTTGGAATTCATAATTAGATAAAACTGTCAAACCATTACAACCACATTGAGTTATTATTTTGGCAAACTCTTTTTTAAGAATAATTGTGTTTTGTATGGTGTTGGCTTGAAGACTTTCCAAGATCTTTTTTGATAACTTAAATGTGCAAGGTATGCAGGATGTACTTCTGTTGAGAAAAAGGAGAGTAGTTTTGTACTAAAGTAAAAGGACTTTTGTTGCAGAATGATAAACCAGAATGTGTAAGACAAAACCTGAATGGGTATAGAAAATTGTAGAGGTTTGTGGAAAAGGAATTTTATTTATAGTCATCCAGTTTGGTTTCTATGATTTTTAAGAGTTTTCATATGGGCAGTAACTTCATGCAGAACTAGAATTTGGTTTTCTGTCAAAGTGACAACATTTTCTTGGATTATTGGTCTGCTCTTAGTAAGTGGTTGTAAAAGGTTTTTCTTTTCTTTTTTTAGGAAATAAGAAGTAAAACTTTCTTTATTCACTGTTGATATGATCCTATCATTAGAAAATCCCAAAAAATCCACAACAAAACTATTATAACTTATAAACAATTTCAGCAAAGTGGCAGGATACAAGATCTATATGCAAAAACCAATAGCTTTCTATACATTATTTTTAAATTTTTTTTATTTTTTAAAAGATACTTAATTACATAAATGTTACACAAAAAATATAGGGATTCCCATATGCCCCACTCCCCACACCTCCCACACCCTCCCACATGCACATCCTTCATTAGTGTGGCACATTCATTGCAATTGATAAACACATTCTGGGGCTTTGCCATTAAGCATGGAGCATAGTTCACATTGTAGTCTATACTCTCTCCCACACAGTTTTCCATGTTATGTGATGATATAAAATGGCCTATATCTGTCGTTGCAATGTCACTCAGGACAATTCCCAAGTCCCGAAAAAGCTCCCGTATTACAACTGTTTTTCCCTCTCCCTGCCCCCAGAGCCTCCAGTGGCCACTGACTCCACATCAATGTTGTAATTTCTTCCATTGCTAGAATCACAATATGTCTATAGTAGAATACCAGTAAGTCCACTCTAGTACATAGCTCTTCTCCCAATCCCAAGGATTCTGGGATGGTGACGTCCACTCCACCTCCAATTGAGAGGGGGCTTTTATTCCATGGGGAAGATGGATAGGACTATCCTGCCTGCAACTGCAGGCTCTCTCCATTCCCTGGGACAGCTGTTGTCCATCATCATCTCCCCGTCAGTTGTCCTGGGTGAGTAGAATGAGCTATAGAGTAGGTGTTGCAAGTCTGCCGAGGTTCTGGGCCCAGCTGGCACATGGACAGCCCAAAGACTCGAGTCTCGGATGTATACCTGCAAACTCCAGCACCAAGTATTGGTTTAATTTAATTTATTTTTTATTTATATATTCCCCCCTGCCCTTGCTGCTTGTTCTTGCTGTGTTCATTGCTTTTGAATTCTTCTGTGTCTGCTTGTCTCCCCCTGCTGCGGCATCCCACCGAGTCAGCTCACTGCGCGGCAGCTTGCCAGCTCGCGGTGGCTTGCCTTCTCAAGGTGGCCTGCCTTCTCGAGGAGGCCCCAGGAACCGAACCCGGGGCCTCCCATGTGGTAAACCAGGGCTCTACCAACTGAGCCACAGCTGGTTCCCAAGTATAGGTTTAAATAGAAGGGACAGATGAGCCATGTGCAAGGAAGACATAATTGAGTCCAACTCTGTCACTCTCAGGAGTACAAACTCCAAAGTAGGGCCCAGTGGCAATAAAAGTTTTTTCTTTTTCTTTATTTTTTATTTTTTTACTGGGAGGTCCCAGGGATCCAACCCAGGTCCCTCCATATGGCAGAGGGATGCCCAACCATTTGAGCCACATCCGGCCCCAAAAGTTTTCCCTTAACCATCTGAGTTATCTGCTTAGAATGTAAAGATTCTGTATCTTATCAGAATAATCTCTTATATTTTATATTAACCTTATGATGATCCTTTATTGGATTTTTATTATAGAAGAGCAAGTCTTTTCAATTTTGAAAGAACTATGTTAACTCCTATTTATTTTTATTTTTATTTTTTTTGTTGTTGGTACATATCCCCCCCTTTCTGCTTGTTCTTGCTGTGTTCATTTTTGTGTTCTTCTGTGTCCGCTTTGTCTCCCTCTGTTGTGGCGATGCGCCGAGTCAGCTCACTGCATGGGCGGCTTGCCCCACTCACAGGCAGCTTTGCGCTGCTTGTGGACGGCTCTGCTCTGTTCGCGGGTGACTTGCCTTGCCCGTGGTGGCTTTGCCCTGCCCGTGGCAGCTTTGCCCTGCCCGTGGCAGCTTTTTGCCCTGCCCATGGCGGCTCTGCCCCCCCCATGGTGGCTTGCCCTCTCGAGGCGGTCTCCCCGCTCGGAGAGGCCCCCGGGAACCGAACCCGGGGCCTCCCATGTGGTGAACTGGTGCCCTATCCACTGGGCTACAGCTGGCCCCCTCCTATTTATTTTTAGAATCTTTTATTGTCACTTTGGTTAAGTAGGGAATCAAATATTGTCTCATAGTGACCCATGATCCTATTTAACAATGTCCAAACATGTCAATTTTTTGACATTTTGCCTTCCCAAAATCAAATCCTAAATGACATCTGTAATGGTTTGGGTTTGATTTAATTATGAATTCCAAAAATATAGATTAGATTATGTTTGTGGACTGGTCTGTTCATCTGGGCATGATTGAGTTGTGAGTAGGGCGTTGACTGCCGCCGTCAGTGAGACGTTGAGCCCTGCTCCTCGGTGGGCGTGGTCTCAAGTAGAAAAGCAGACTGAGAGAAGCAGATTGAGAGCAGAGCTTTGGAGAAGGAGATAAAAAAAAGCAGTTCTGATGCTGGAGTGAGCCGTTCGCCTGATAGCCTACAGTTGGCCTTGTGGAGAGACACAAAGCATAGAAAGCCTCATCGTCTACAGCTGAACTCGTGAAGGAAACAGAAGCTAAGCCCGGAGAGAAACGCAGCCCCGGGAACAGAGGAACCTGGAAGCCTGAACCCTGGAGACGTCGGCAGCCATCTTCCTCCAACACGTGGACTCTGGTATGGGAAGAAATTTATGCTTTGTGGCCT
>PVKH010032472.1:0-12159 GCA_004027955.1 Chaetophractus vellerosus | reverse complement strand
TCAGCCAACTTAAATTCTGACATTTTTCAAAGTCCACCATAAATCACACTTCCTCTAAGATAAATTGTCTACTACTTCTGCTTATATTCATTTTTCTTCTATAAACTTTTATAACCTATTTTTATTTCCTTCTATCATATGTATTAATCTTGTCTTTCTATCAAGACTAGATTTCTCTAGAACAAGACTTATGCCTTAGGGGCCGGCTCGATAGCCCAGTGGATAGGGTGCCGGCATACCACATGGGAGGCCCCGGGTTCGATTCCCGGGGACCTCTCCTAGCGGGCAGACCGCCTTGAGAATGGCAAGCCGCCATGGGCGGGCCAGAGCCACCGTGGGCAGGGCAAAAAGCTGCCACGGACAGGGCAAAAGCTGCCACAGGCAGGGCAGGTCGCCCGCGGATGGAGTGCAGCCAGCCACCCGCGAACTGAAAGCCGGCCGTGAACGGACGCAGAGACCGCCCACAAGCGGGGAAAGCCGCGCCTACGCGGTGACCACTCTCGGCGCGTCACTGCCGCGGGGGGGGGGAGGGGAAATATGTAATAAAATAAATAAATCTTTCAAAAAAAAAAAAAATAATATATATGGTTCTTACCCTGATGCTATTGATAATTTGATGGATATATGTGAAGGAATCAGAGTTGAATTTGAATTTCATACTAATAATGGCAATAGTCCTTTTGCATTTACAAGTACATCATTCCTTAAAGTCGTACTACAAAACTGATAAATATTTTCTTTTTTTCCTTTTATTAGAAGAAAGCTTTTGATAATAAGTAATTTTTTCCAATAAGTGACTGACTTACCTGGTGATTCAATACCATGTGAACCCCATGAGTTCGAATATCTGTGGAGAACTCCCCCAGGAAATCCAGGATGTCCTCAATTGTGGCTGCATAAGGAAGACCTCGAAGGCGTATACAGTCTCTAACATTTGTAGGGGGCACAAATTGCTGAGGTAGTACTGGAATAATGGGAGGGGTTGGAAGTGGAATAAGAGGGGCTGAGGAGAATCGATTCAGCACCTGTACTCAAAGCAAAACAGAAGTGATTTAGAGCCTTGCCACTTCAATGTAGTCCACAGCCCTGCACTGGCATCACTGGGAAGGCTGTTAGAAATGCAGAATCTCAGCCTGATCTCGGACTTAGGAAATGTGAATCTGCATTTTAACAAGATCCCCAGGTGATTCATAAACACATTAAAGTTTGGGAAGTACTGACAGAGAGAGGAATTCATACTTTTCAACTGGAAAAACATGATACCCACTTTTCTCAAATACATGAGACACCGAACACCCAAAACAGTGCACTTAGATTAAGGATTTGTCTGTGCGGACCGGTGTACCACTGCTTACCTTGGAACGACTATCCTAAAGTCTGAAAAATCTACACAAACTGCTAAATGTAGACTTTCACAGCAATCTATTAGATTCCATTTCACTGAGTACGAAAGTGTTCCCCTTAATATTCTCTTCATACCCTGCCTCCAAACCCAATAAATAAGGACCCAGTAAAGGAACCACATTGAACCACAATAAACAATGAACAAAGGTTATAGTAAAATAAAATGCCACATATATAATGGAAAACAGCACAAGAATAGCTAGATAATGCAAAACTGAGGAAAAACAATAGAGGCCATAAGGATAAACAATAATTTAGATTCCATATGAATTTGAGACAATAGGAAGACAGAGGATCTTGACTGTCCTTTAGATTCAAGTGATTCAGTTGTTTTGACAATGGGTGATAGGCTGGGTGCATTTTGGTGAACCTTGTATTACAAGGTTCTTATCCATTTTTATCTTAGTTTAGCTCAAGCCAATGAGTTCATAGTATTAGGTGGTTCTTGTGCAGGTACCACTTGTGGCAGTGCCAAGTATTGTAAACAAATTATCACTGCAGATTTTTTGGCTTTATCCAAAATACACATCCCATAAACTGAAAATGTAGAAAAACCAATCAACCCCTCCCCCAAATTTGCCCTAACTTCCTCATTCATACCCTGTGTAGTTGCTATTTGAATAACAGGTGACAAATACTGAACACACACAAACCAAAGAAATTTCATGAAGATGACAGAAAGACATTTAAAAATTATCTAAACAATCCAAACACAAAGAGAATAGAAAATCAATGTAGTTATTGACAATGTAGTTATTGTAGTTATTGACAGGGCAGGAAATGGTCAAATACCTTACAGTACTTGCCATTGGAATAGATGTGCAATATTTATTAAACAAAATGATTATTAATAATGAAAAGAAGACAGTGGAAGATCCTATGACTACTTCAGTACTTGTTAAAATAAATCAGTAGGGATGGAGGATGAGAAGGGAGCTCACTTAAAACCCAAAACTACAGTCACATTTTGATTATGCAGCATATTCTTATCAAACCAAAACACAGCAGGTACAATAGAACACAGAACTAATTCAAATTTTACCTGTATCTATTCTAGGCTAGGATAAAAATAGTTTTGGTATTCTAGTAGGTAAAATCTTCTTTTAAATTTTGGGCTATTGTTTAAATCACAATATACAATATGCTACAGAAACTAGACAAAATCATTTTGTGAACTCACAGAAGTAACAAGTTCCTAAGTGCTTGTAAAAAGACCAAAAGAGTCATCAAAATGACTGTTTTACTATGGGACACAAGAGAATAAATTGAAGAGCAATGTAAAGCCATCTGCATGGTCTTACTTACAAAGGAAATACAAGCTGATCATTGAACAAGGGATGCTTAGACATCAACTGGTAAGTCTGAAATAGTCAAAAGGCTTGAAACCCTACAAATGGTTTCATACCTGGTTATAGTACCTTTTTGTGCCTTAGAACCAACTCTGAACTCTGAAAGTTCATAAAAACAGGACAAAAGACAGGACACTGCCAGCAGTACTGTATGAAACAGAGCAACCCTTTTTGGAAACAAATTTGGCAAGACATATTAAAAACCTTAAAAGGTCATATCCTATATCTTATTCCAGAGAAATCAATCAGAAATTGATAAGTTTTATAAGCATAGTTATGTAGGAATGTCTCATGGTAGAAAAAACTGAGGGAAAAAACCCAAATGTACAATAATGCAAGAATTTCTGAATAAACAATGTAAACCCATGAGATGTAATATTAAAGATAAAATTGTTTAGACATAGGGGAACTCTCAAGATAAACTATTTATAAAGCAGGTAACAAAAGTATATCTACAGGGAACTGGCTGTAGCTCAATTGGTAGGGCGCTGGTTTACCACATGGGAGGCCCCGGGTTCTGATCCCGGGGCCTCCTCGAGAAGGCAAGCCGCCGGTAGTGAGCTGACTCGGCGGATCTCCGCAGTGGGGGTAGACAAGCAGACACAGAAGAACGCAAAAATGAACACAGCAAGAACAAGCAGAAAGGGGGGGATATATAATAAATTAAAATAAATAAATCTTTTTTAAAAAGTATATCTACAACAGTATTCCCATGTGCATACGGGATAATACAGACTATGCTTTGGTTACAGAATCAAATTTTTTTTCAAGTATTTCCATTCCATGTACTGTATTTTCCAAGTTTATAGTTTTTAAACACAATAATGATGTACTGTTTCCAGAACTAAAGAACAGAAATTAATGCAAAGCAACCAACATGCTCTTAAAAACCAACCTGCTGAACTTCAGCTGCTGTGCTCCTGAAGAGTTCAATATATCTTTTGCCCAACAAGTCCTTATGTTTCCTCAGTGCATTCTGTGCATATTCCTCGCAAGCAAATAGGACGAAGGCATCCCCTGTTGGCCTACCATCTGGGTAGGTGACAAAGAGGATGCCTTCCTTCCCCCCAGTGATGGGGCAATGTTGTCCGAAGAAGGCCACCACTTCTTCTGCTGTGGCTGTGAAAGGCAGCCCCCGCATGCGGACAATGACTTGATTTTCCTTGGAAAGAAACTGGGCTACCTCATTGGATGTACCTAGGGGAGGGGAATATCAAGAAGCATGGGGAGAAATAATTAAAACATCAACTTCACCAAATTTAAAATGATAAAATTCTTAGCCTCATCTTTGAATTCAAAATTAAGATCCACATTCCCACTCAATTTATAATGACATCATTCTAGGAAACAGAATTCTCTTCCTCCATAGTTGAAGCTTTTCCCCTACTATTTTCTTTTTAATTTGGGAAGCTGGCCAGACAATTAAATCATGGACCAACCACCATATTCTTCTCATGGAGAGGCAATAAGTTATCATGGTGGTTAGAAGTCCAGGTCCTGGATCCAAAATGCCTAGGTCTTATCTTGGTTTTACCATTTACTAGATCATAGTCAAGTTTAACCCCTATGCTTTAGTTTCCTAGTCTGTAAAATAGGTAAAAATTACCTACCTCATAAACTAGATTATGGAAATTAATTCTCAATTTAGTTAATTAGTAAATATGTATAAAAGCACTTTAGTTATTTTTATTTCCTTGATTACTTTTTTTAAGGAGATGAAAAAAAGTTTACTTAGAAATTGCAAACTTTCAGCAAATATTGATTACTTTTTAAGAAAGGTTCAAACATATCCAAGTAGAGAAAATAGTATAATGAAGTCCCATATACTCTGCACCCAGTTTCAACATGAATCAATATTTTGTTCAACATAAAGCATTTTGTACAGTGTGCCATGTAGCAAATACTCAAATGCAAATCCCCAAGCTCAGACACTAGTAGCATTCTCCCTTAATAGCAAATTCTTATGATAGTGCCCACTCACCATGAAATCCCAGGCATTCATATGAACAGTTAGCTTTGCTACCCCCAGTTTGTAATTCATCTGCCAAGGATCTCTAGGATCCAGGTGAGACCTTAACATTTTATTACCAACCAATATAAAAAATTTCAGAACTTAGGAAACTACTAAACTTGAAATCCTGAATTTTGAAGCCCTGGGTTTAGAGAAGGAAATAAATACCAGACCAGCAAATTTGCAAAAGCATGCTGTTACTAAAATGCTACAGTTGCAGAGAGTTTCACCAGGGCTACTGTAATGTAGGAATACAAATTCTGTCTGTATATAAGTGAAAGCCACCCTAGTATAGCTTGGCAACAGGTGCCAAAAGCCTATTAAAAGGTTTATATTTTTTGATTCAGTTATTCTACCTCTAAGGATTTTTCCTAATAAGCAGCACACAGAGATGAACAAAAATATTCACTGCAGCATACTTAGAATGAAAAGTAGGAAATAAGCTTGAAATGCTCAATAGGAATGGTTAAAAATTATGTAACATAATACTACACAAAAATAAATGGTTAAGAAAACTGAGTAACATAAGACGCTCATGCTATGAGGAAAAAATTATAAAGTAGTATGAACAGAAACACCAAGTTGATGTATGTAAAAAAATTGTTCAAAGCAGCTAACAATTTTTAGCATCTGTCATTTCTTGGGTTTAAAGTTATCATTCACTCAAGAAATGGATAAAGACCATATCTGTTTATGCTTCTTTCTAATTACTGCAAACACTATCCCAAAATTCTAGAAACCATACCACTCTCATGTTCCTGGCCACTGATGAATTAAGGAAGTTTAGATAAAAACTAGAAGCAGGTATGCAACAAATTTCCAAGTATTCCAGTGTGGCTGTTTGACAGTAGTTTTCAGACTATATTTAATTTCTTTCAAGAACTACCATTACCAATTTTATATTACTTTATATGACTCTTTCACCTTTGCACAGTACTATTTACATAGCTATTTAACTATAGTAGGTTAATTCAAACCCTAAGCAAGTGTTAGATATTACTACCCTTGTTGATACTATTAGAATTTTCTTCCTCCCATTAAAAATAAATTCCCATATTTTATTGGGAAATAAAAACTGTAACCCTATTTAGCTAGATTCTTATTACTATAGCCACATTATATAAAACACACTTACCACCAGCAATTTTAAGAAAATCTTCACCTGTTGCTTTGTAAACCTAAGGAAAAAAAGGAAATTAAATACACACATTGATCCTTCTGTCCTACAGTCAATACTCATTCAAAATGGCATGGATCGCAAGTTGTGATGACATACCTCAATGTACCGAGTCCCCATGTGATGTTTGTGTCTCTGTAGTGCTAGGTCTCTGTGCTCTTCACTTACAAACCTAACCAGAGCTTCTCCATTCCTTCGACCCTGAGCATTCAGACAAAGTGCAGCACCTCCCCTTTGAAAATAATAAAACAGATGGCAGGCAGAAAAGAAAATAAGGTGGGAGGCAATAATGAGAAGACCATTATCCCCTTGGAATTGTTAAGTAGAAATTAAAGAAAACCAACTTGGCAATATTGAGTCCTTTGAAGAATCTTGCAATATCTTGATCCGAAGACTGCCATGGTAAACCCCGTGCCCTGACTATGGTGTTATCATCAATAAGTTCCATCTTGCTGCTGTAGATCAAGCACAAGTTTAGGTTGCATGATTAATGTTAAAAGTATGACTTATTACCCTTTACAAGGCAATGTGCCTGGTTAAATGCCCAGGTATTAGAAATTTGAGGTTTAAACACACTTGCAGGGGCCGGCTCGATAGCCCAGTGGATAGGGTGCCGGCATACCACATGGGAGGCCCTAGGTTCGATTCCCGGGGACCTCTCCTAGCGGGCAGACTGCCTTGAGAATGGCAAGCCGCCATGGGCGGGCCAGAGCCGCCGTGGGCAGGGCAAGAAGCTGCCACGGACATGGCAAGAGCTGTCAGGGCAGGGCAGGTCGCCCGCGGATGGAGCGCAGCCAGCCACCCGTGAACTGAAAGCCGGCTGTGAACAGACGCAGAGACCACCCACAAGCGGGGAAAGCCGCGCCTGCGCAGTGACCACTCTCAGCGCGTCGCCACAGCGGGGGGAAGGGGAGATATGTAATAAAAATAAATAAATCTTAAAAAACAAACAAAAAAAAAACCCACACTTGCAATAGTGACAGATTTACTTTATGACCTCAAAAATTCTAATGAACACAGTTCAAAGCTATCTTTAGGCAGTTCACTATGGAAAGATGGCTGCCCATACAGGTCCAGCTAGCTGACCGGGCAAAGCATAAAGTAGCTGAGGAGCTACTTGTGGCCATAAATGCAAAAAAGGCATTTGGACCAACTCAAGAGATACAAAGTTCTCCCAATATCCTCATTGCCTGAATGTTCCTAGAACCAAATGAATTCACACTTAGATCTAGCCAGTATATGAGGGGGTTTTAAATCCAATTTGCAGACAAAATTTAGGATCAACAAAAAACTGTCAATTAACTCACGTCAGGAATATGCCATCAAAGTATTTCCCTTATCAAGCCAGGGTGCAAACTGGGAAACCATTAGAGAGGATGTTTAGCTTAAAATTAGTAAAAACCTGTGTACTCTTTTAAAGCCTATGATTTTTCCTCCTTGGGAAGTTTTCCAAGTGAAAAAGGATGGTCTAAGAAGCTAAAATAAGAATCATAGACATGAGCATATGGTTTACTTTGAGCTAACAACAGGAAGGATAAACTAAGGTCATAGTGACTAAAGATGCAAATTATTTCATAAAATTGTAATCACACCACCCAAGCTTCCTTTAATACATACAACCTTCTTTTATAAATGACTTGTCAAGAAATAGATAACTTGCTATATAGTATGAACATGGCATGGTTTGCTTTTCTAACTGTCATAAAACCTATCATCATTCCTACAAAGAAAAGAAATGTATTCTTCACACCCCATTCTGCTGCTTGGAATTATTTTGCTGTTGAGGATCAAATGTGTAAGGCATGTGCCCTCAGTAACTCAGTTAAAGACAATGAGAAGCACCACTGGTCATTAGAGAGGAAACATGATAGTATGGGATTAGGAGGACACCAGATGGAGTCAGATGATCTTGGTTCCTAGTCTCCACCTGAGTTTATCACTTATGATGGCTTTGGGCTGGTCAGGATCTAAGGACCCTTTTAGATTTTATATTTGCAAAGTTGGAACAATGGATTAATAGAAAAAGGAGACTCCCCCCTTATTTGAAGTGGTTGTTTGGAAAACTCGGTTTTCTTTCCAAACACCAAAAGGTTTAGTAAAGTTACTAAAATGAAAGAGTTAAACGATGGTATGAATAAAAACAAAATCAAAGGCTCAAATGGGAATAGTAACTCAAGTACTTACCAAGTGCCACTTTCAAATTTATAATTCACTCTCTCTGGATCTGAAAACCTATGATCTAAAAATGAGAATATAAGTCATCATTTGAGCTATTAGGGAGACAAAGTTATAGAAGGAACTTCAAAGGCATAGGTGAGGGAAAGGTGGCGAGATGAAATTCTAGGTTCCCATTGTTTCAACAGCAAAACTTACTATAAGGCTCTGAAATCATTGCCAAAATTATATTCCCCATGTCTTCAACTTGAGAGGCTCCATAACGGGAATCTGAACTATTTTCATCAAAATTCAAACCTGTGAGATTAAGTTAAGGAAATATTTTGGGGAGGTAATATTAGGTAATTTATAATCCAAAATCAAACTCATACAGAGCCAAGAAGCCAAGTAAGATGCATCTAGATGGACAATTCTTTAGAAATCTCAGAATGGCTGTTTTCCATTGGTCTAGACTTCACCCTCATTCCCTGAAGTCTCCAATTGTTCCAATTGGCGAGATCAATCCTGTCCTGAAGCGTTATCAGCATAAAATTCCTGTTTATTAATAGCAAATGCATGAATACCGAGCACTTTCACTTATCAAACCATAAAGTACACAACCAAGTTAGACTCCTTCATTATATCTCTACAGCATGTGCAAGGTAAACACCATACCAACTTTGTCAGTCATGATGTAAGGTCATAAATGCCTTTTTTTTTTTGGCCTAATGCTGCAGAAAGTGCATTTGCTGCATCAAAGATTACTGGAAGCCTTATAGACAGATTACCGATGACACTATTTCCATGATGCCACTTTTACTCAAAATCTTCCTTCTACAATGCTTTTAGAGCCTATTTTGCTTTTCTAGCTGCTAAAACAAATACCATACAATAGGGTGGCTAACAACAGGAATTTATTGGCTCATGGTTTTAGAGGCTAGAAGGCTTGCTTGCTCCCAGGGTTAGAATCCTCTGGCTGGCCTGAAGTCTTTCAGGTTCCTTGACTTTTCCTTCATATGGCAATGCACATGGTGGCACTGTCTCCTTTCAAGGCTGGTTTCTGTTGACTTTGAGCTTCTGGCTGCTCCCTGTGGCTTCTCTCTCTGTGGCCTTCTCTATAATGCCTCCAGTAATAGAATTAAGACCCATCCCGATTCAGTTGAGCCACACCATAACTAAAGTACTTCATCTAAGGGTCCTATTTACAATGGATTCACACCCACAGGAATGGAATCAGAATAAGAACAGGTTTTTCTGGGGTACATAACTCCAAGCCACCACAGAGCCTCATAGGTTATGCCATCTTTGATGCAGCAAATGCTTTTTCTTTGAGGATAAATTTTTACACACAGTTTAAACATTCAGAGGCAACAATGGCTAATGTGATCCGTGTTCACGCTGTTTTAGTAATCCATGGTTCAAATTGGGTTAGAGGGTAGAACCAGAAGAGATTTCCATCAGGATTTAAGAATTAATGATCTCTAAAACAAGCACATATTTCCTTCAGTAATAGTTACCTCAGGAATTTAAGTCACTGGCACATTTATGTATGAGTACAATATTACAGTCATATTTAATAAGCATAGGCTTTGTAATGTAGTACAGTGCCGATCACTATACTATACTATACAGCTCTATCTTTTCTCTTAGTTTAAAATGAAAACAGCTATCTGGATGTTGGAGTGGTGATTGCCAGAATATTTGTCTTCTTTTATGTTTTTCTGACTGGTATTTTATAAGGTTAAAAACTGAAGACAGGGGGCAGATGTGGCTCAAACGGTTGGGCATCCGCCTCCCATATGGATGGAACTGGGTTCGTTACCTGGTACTTCTCGGTAAAATAAAATATGGAAGGCATGTGGGCCTACCACTAGGCCCCGCCAAGCCACACAGCAAGATGATGACATAACAGGAGAGTGACACAAGGGAGAGCCAAGACGAGACGTGCCGAAAAACCAGGAACTAAGGTGGTACAGGCGGTAAAACACCTCTCTCCCACATCAGAGGTTTCCAGGATCAAATCCTGGTGAAGACAAGAGGAGAAGGATGAGAAGAGACAACAGGAAACAGAATTGCCCAGCGAATGGACACAAAAACAGCAAAAATGGGGGGGGGGGGTTAAAATGGATAAACAGTAAATAAATAAATCAATATACCTTTAAAAAAAAAAAACTGAAGATAGGCATTAAGAAAAAGTCCATATGTACTATTTTACCACAAATTAAGAGGATTCAACATTTTTAAAATGCAGAGCTCCCTCCCACCAATAAAACAACCATTCACGAAAGAGTTAATGAGCAATATCCTTTCCCATTCTCAATTCTAAATCCCTTTCCATTTCATCCCCCCAGCTTTTTCCTTCCTTGTTCCAGTAAAAAGACATTGCTTTCCCACTATGCTAAGCACTCTTATTTTCTCTCAACCAGCTCCATTTCTCTGCAGTTGAGAATACTACACGTGGAAATGCAGCTATACACTCCTTGGCAAATTACTTAACACCACTGAATTTCAGCTTATCGTTAAAGCCAAAGCTGTGATAATCTTTACCTCCCAGGGCTTTTTGTGAAGGTTAAAAGAGACAAAACAAGCCCACAGCACATAGCAGGCATTTAATAAGTGATGTCTTCTCCCTTCTCCCTAGAACCCTTGAGTGACCACTTTCATAACCCACGATGATCAGAGTTTTCTGAGGGTCTCATTTATGACTAACATCCGAACTCACCAAATGCTTCTTTATATACTCTCACAGGAAAAACATCAAGCTAAAATGGGTAATTTCTACATCTTTCCTCTATTTTAAATCATCTAGTGATGAAATAAATATGTTGCCCACATATTTCCAGGAAACCAATCCCAGGAGATATTCTAAGACCAATGACAACCAACTGAAGTAATTAAAATGATTATGTATAGAAGGCTGCTCTAGAATTTGTTAATCCAGGGCCATTTGCAAATATGGTGACAGGACAGTAACTTGGGGAGGACAAATGTGAGGAAGGGGGGCACTTTAAGGACCCTTACAGAACAAAGAAAGACTACCCATAGTTTATCATCAAACTCTGCCACCAAATGATTGTCCAGAACCCTGCAATTCTAATAACACCTTTAACCTTGCATGGGGCCTGCAATGGAATAGAGCAAAAAGTATCCAAACATGGAGAACGACCCAAATGTACAAAACCCAGGCCTTCTAAACCTTGGCACTTTTGACACCGTGGGCCAGATAATTTTTTGTGGGCGGGGGGCGGTTCCGGTACACTCTGGTATATTCAGCAGCATCCTTAGCCTCTACTGCTGACCATCCATCCCAGCTCTGACATTTTTAGTCCATCCCACTGGTGTAAGTTAACAGTTCCCAACAATGCCTACTTGATCCTTTACCATCTGACATTCAATAACTCAGGGAAAGCTCTTACATGTAGGACCGTTACTGGACAGACATTTTGAAGAAACTTGGCCAAGAAAACGCTGTGTAAGGACAACCTGATGCTGTATCACAATGGAGAGGAATGCATAGGACCCCTATCAGCACACACACATACATGTGAGAAGGCTGGAGAAAACTGTTCGCTTTGAGCAGGGGTCAGCCTTTGGTCTGTGTGTGATTGTTTTGGTCAGCCACAGGCGTGCCTTTTGAAATATACCAAAGATTGGTCGGTCTTTATAAAGGGTATTTATTTGGGGTAGAAGCTTACAGTTACCAGGCCACAAAGCATAAATTTCTACCCATACCAAAGTCCACGTGTTGGAGAAAGATGGCTGCCGATGTCTCCAGGGTTCAGGCTTCCAGGTTCCTCTGTTCCCAGGGCTGCGTTTCTCTCCGGGCTTAGCTTGTTTCCTTCATGAGTTCAGTTGTAGACCATGAGGCTTTCTATGCGTTGCGTCTCTCCACAAGGCAGCTATAGACTATCAGGCGAATGGCTCACTCCAACATCAGAACTGCTTCTCAAATCTCCTTCTCCAATTCTCTGCTTCTCTCAATCTGCTTCTCTCCAATCTCTGCTTCTCTCAATCTGCTTCTCTCCAATCTCTGCTTCTCTCAATCTGCTTCTCTCCAATCTCTG